>JARQOD010013635.1:0-14610 GCA_033576555.1 Oophaga sylvatica
GACTGTTTCGGAATATAAGGCGTTGTCCCTGAATCCACACACCATTTTAAAGACAAACTTATCCCTTGGGGTTGTGCCAAAGGAAACCGCATGGTATGTTCCTTGATGTCCTTAAGTGGTCTTGATTATAAATTTTATTCCTGGAATTTGAGTCGGAAGAATAGTCTTAGGGGGAGAATTTTTTTGGATGTCTCTGCTGGAAAACCTAGAGAGTGCTCAGCCTTTCATTGCGGATCGGGTTTAAAAGAAATGAAAATTAAATTTGGGTTTTAAAAAAAAAAAGATTCCAGCAGCCTGGCGGGAGTGGGCACTTAGCCGACCTTAAACTCAAGGTTACATGATCTGCAGGCGACTTTTTGTGTGCGCTCCCGAAAAGGTGTCTCCATTCTTTGAAGGAAAAAAAAAATTGGCCAAAAAACTTCTATTCCCAATGTAGTTCCTCTCAGCCGAAGACAACTGCTGGGAAAAGAAGGAAGGGATGCAAGACATTTTCTCACCTGTTCTTGAGAGAGTAAAGCTCCCAACGGCCAGTCTGAAGCACCCACCTCAATTATAAAGGGCAAGCTCGGGGTTGGATGTACAGGATAGGTGCAGTGGTAATTTTATTTTTTAGAGGGGGGAAAATGCTTCCTGGGCTTGGGGATCCAGGAGAACCTAGACTCTTTCCGGGTAAGTTGGGTGATAGGTGACACTACCTCAGAGAAATTTCTAATGAAACGTCTATAGAAGTTGGCAAACCCGATGAAGCGCTGTACCTCCTTCACCATTTCTAGGACTTGGCCAATCCTTGATGGCTTGGGTTTTGCTTCCATCCATACTAATTCCTTGTGTAGACAGTACATACCCCGAAATTAAATTTCGGTCCTATGGAATTCACACTTTTCAAGTTTGATGTAAAGATGGTTTTGTCTTAGACGTTCCAAGACCATTCTCACATGTCCATGATGTTCCTCTGTGGAGTTAGAAAAAATTAGAATATCATCCAAATAAATCACCACAAATGTATCTAGGAGACCCCTGAAGATGTCATTCACCAAGTGTTGGAAAGTGGCTGGGGCGGTACTCAACCAAAAGGCATAACTAGATATTCAAAGTGTCCATACGTGACCTGAATGCAGTCTTCCATTCATCCCCAGGTCTAATACGGACTAAGTTATAGGCCCCACGAAGATCTAGTTTAGAGAAAATTTTGGCATGTCGCACTCTCTCCAATAACTCAGGGATTAAAGGCAATGGATAAGGGTTTCTAATAGTAACCTTATTGAGTTCCCTATAGTCTACGCATGGTCTCAGAGATCCATCTTTCTTCTTTACAAAGAAGATGGGTGCACCTGCAGGAGATGAAGAGGGGCTTATGAAGCCCTTGGCTAGATTTTCGTCTATGTAATCCTTTAAAGCCTTTAGCTCGGGCCCCGCCAGGGGGTAGATCTTACCAAAAGGTATCTCTGCTCCAGGCAATAATTCAATTGGACAATCATATGGACGGTGAGGAGGAAGCTGGTCAGCGTTCTTCTTGTCACATAAATCCACATAGTCCTGGTATACAGCTGGTAGTTCAGGGACTGACATGGTTCCTTTAGGAACAGAGCAAGCTGAAACTTTTGGACTCATCTGTTTCTCTGGAAAGTGTAATTCCTTGGTCTCCCAGTTAATGGTAGGATTCTGAGCCTGCAGCCATGGTAGCCCTAGAATAATGGAAAGTGGGGGAAGATATAAGCATAAAGGACAGTTTCTCTTGATGATCTTTACCCATAAGAACCTCAAAGGCTCTGTTTCCTGATCCACTGGTCCAGAGGTCAGCAGGGAGCCATCCACAGTTTCCATCTGTACTGGAGTAGCCTTCTTCACTGAACGTATCCCCTGTTTCAGAGCAAAGGAGACATCCATAAAATTTCCACTTGCCCCTGAGTCGATCATAGCAGAGCTAGACACCCAAGCTGAGTCAACCCAGAGTTTGATGGAAAGAAAGCAATGAGAATTGTTTTTCTTACAACTCAGCTGGGACACCGCTGAGGAAACTTGAAAAATGGGAGCGTTTACACAGTCAACGTCCTCAGAGGTAACGGAGTTTAAGTCCGAGAAATCAAGATCTGTTGCTGCAGATCTCTCTGGAGCCTGAGGCTCGGACCTGACAGATCCCCTCTCGCAACACTCACAATGAATGAGTGCTGCAGTAGTCTTACGAGAACGGCTGGGGCAGTTTATAATGAAGTGCCCTGACTTACCACAATAGAAACATAGATTTTCCTTAAAACGATGTTCCTTGCGTGCAAACACTAACCCGTCGTTGTAAAGAGTCTACCTGCATGGGTTCAGGTTCAGGTTCCCGTGTAATCCTACTCAAAGGTTCCTTAGCTGGAGAGGAAGGTAGGAAAAGGTTAGTGCGATTGCTTTCGAACCATCTCTCTTGCCTGCGTTCAGTCAGACGAGTATCAATACGGATGCAGTAGTTAATAAAGTCACCTAACGCAGTGGGGGGGTCGGCACGAGCAAGTTCATCCTTAATCAGTGGAGATAACCCCTTTCGAAAAATAGATTTTTGGCGGAACTGTCCCAGGTGGTATCAAGGGCCCATCTCCTGAAATCCAAGGCATATTCAGCTACCGAGTGCTTACCTTGGCGCAAAGCTAACAAAGGCTGCTTCAGCTGTTGCACCTCGATTGGGGTCATCAAACACCTGCCCCATGGCTGAAATAAAAACATCAAGGTGATTCAAACAATCATCCTCAGTCTCAATCAGAGGGTTTGCCCACATCAAAGCCTTGTTGGTAAGCAACATAATTTAGTAAGCACCTTAGATCGTTCAGTGGGAAATTGTGAAGCATGTGCAGAAAAAAAAAGATTGCATTGATTAATAAATCCCCTGAATTTCTCACGTTCACCGCCAAAATGAAATGGGGGCAACTTGGGAATCCCAGAACTCGGGGCTACGGCAGGAGCCTGTACTCGCTCTTCTAGAACCTCAATCCTGGCTCGCAAATCCTGGGCAGTCTGTCCAAACACTTGCAAATTGTGATTAGTGAGGTCCTGTAGGCTTGAAAAAAAGGGTCTTTATATTCTGCAAATCTGCAAGGATATTATCAGTCACTCCGCAAAGTTCCTTTATGCGGGCCTCCATTTTCCAGATCTTTTAAGACAGGAGTACTGGAAGAAGAGGAGAGGAGAAAAAAAAAAAACAATAGTGTTTTACCTGTGGTAACACTGCAGAGAGAAAAAAAATTAAGGGAACTGCTCACCTGGAATGGTTGTGAGAGTCACAACCACTATCATCACAGAAAGTTCACCCGGGACATCTGATATCCACAGTTACAGCAGACAAAAAAGAGAAAAGAGAAAAAAAAAAACAATAGTGTTTACCTGTGGTAAAACTGCAGAAAAAAAAACCTTAAGGGAATTGCTCACCTGGAATGGTTGTGAGAAGTCACAACCACTGTCATCACAGAAAGTACAACCGGACATCCGATATCCACAGTTACAGCAGACACAGCCTTTCCAGACCCAGCAGACACTAACGTTTTTGGCTTCAGAATCTTGTAATGTATGTAGTACAGTTCATATAGCGTCTTGTGCTTGGGTGCGATGAAAAACAGAGATCACAGGTTTGATATAGAAAAGTCCTGTATTACTTCATACAAGTTGGCAGAAATAGTCACACAGTTTGCAGACACAGAAGCAGGAGACACAGCAGGCCAGAGTAATCTAAGCTCAGCAATCACTCTCCACAACAGGTTCAGGATCTTCTTCTCTGTTACCGTAAGTCCATATAAAAACGTGGGTCTTTCAAAGAGCAGGGTTCAGAGTCCACAAGTGCTTCAGAGTTCCTCAGTAGGAATAGCTGGAGTACAAGGTCCAAGGCTTTAGGAGTCAGGTCACAGGTTCACTGCAGGCTAGATTCTGAAGCACTGATTGCTCAGCTGTGGCTGCTTAAGAAGCAAAAGGAGAGAATCAGGGCGGGAACATGCAAGCTGGAAACTCCATTTTGACTGAGGGCAAGATAGCTGCAGCAAGACAGAAAGTAAAATGGCTGACGAACAAACTGAGTTTCAGGAACATGTACACAGAACCTTACATCCTAATGAGGAGGGCGTCTCGTCGTGGTCCTAATGAGGCTGGCGTCTCGTCGTGGTCCTAATGAGGAGGGCGTCTCGTCGTGGTCCTAATGAGGAGGGCGTCTCGTCGTGGTCCTAATGAGGAGGGCTTCTCGTCGTGGTCCTAATGAGGCGGCGTCTCGTCGTGGTCCTAATGACGAGGGCGTTTCGTCGTAGTCCTAATGAGGAGGGCGTCTCGTCGTGGTCCTAATGAGGCTGGCGTCTCGTCGTGGTCCTAATGAGGCTGGCGTCTCGTCGTGGTCCTAATGAGGCTGGCGTCTCGTCGTCCTAATGAGGAAAGGAGGGCGTCTCGTCGTGGTCCTAATGAGGAGGGCGTCTCGTCGTGGTCCTAATGAGGAGGGCGTCTCGTCGTGGTCCTAATGAGGAGGGCGTCTCGTCGTGGTCCTAATGAGGAGGGCGTCTCGTCGTGGTCCTAATGAGGAGGGCGTCTGGTCGTGGTCCTAATGAGGAGGGCGTTTCGTCGTGGTCCTAATGAGGCGGCGTCTCGTCGTAGTCTAATGAGGAGGGCGTCTCGTCGTAGTCCTAATGAGGAGGGCGTCTCGTTGTGGTCCTAATGAGGCTGGCGTCTCGTCGTGGTCCTAATGAGGCTGGCGTCTCGTCGTCCTAATGAGGAGGGCATCTCGTCGTAGTCCTAATGAGGAGGGCGTCTCGTCGTGGTCCTAATGAGGAGGGCGTCTCGTCGTGGTCCTAATGAGGAGGGTGTCTCGTCGTGGTCCTAATGAGGAGGGCGTCTCGTCGTGGTCTTAATGAGGAGGGCGTCTCGTCGTGGTCCTAATGAGGAGGGCGTCTCGTCGTGGTCCTAATGAGGCGTCTCATCGTGGTCCTAATGAGGCGGGCGTCTTGTCGTGGTGTCTCGTCGTAGTCCCAATGAGGCGGCGTCTCGTCGTAGTCCTAATGAGGCGGCGTCTCGACGTAGTTCTAATGAGGCGGCGTCTCGTCGTGGTCCTAATGAGGCGGGCGTCTCGTCGTAGTCCTAATGAGGCTGGCGTCTCGTCGTGGTCCTAATGAGGCGGCGTCTCGTCGTAGTCCTAATGAGGCGGCGTCTCGTCGTAGTTCTAATGAGGCTGGCGTCTCGTCGTGGTCCTAATGAGGCTGGCGTCTCGTCGTAAGTCCTAATGAGGCGGCGTTTCGTCGTAGTTCTAATGAGGCGGCGTCTCGTTGTGGTCCTAATGAGGCGGGCGTCTCGTCGTAGTCCTAATGAGGCTGGCGTCTCGTCGTGGGCCTAATGAGGCGGCGTCTCGTCGTAGTCCTAATGAGGCGGCGTCTCGTCGTAGTCCTAATGAGGCGGCGTCTCGTCGTAGTCCTAATGAGGCGGTGTCTCGTCATAGTCCTAATGAGGCGGCGTCTCGTCGTGGTCCTAATGAGGGCGTCTCGTCATGGTCCTAATGAGGCCGGCGTCTCGTCGTAGTCTTAATGAGGCGGGCGTCTGTCGTAGTCCTAATGAGGCGTGCGTCTCGTCATAGTCCTAATGAGGCGGGCGTCTCGTTGTGGTCCTAATGAGGCTGGCGTCTGTCGTTTTGTCCTAAATGAGGGGGGGCGTCTGTCGTAGTCCTAATGAGGGGGGCGTCTGTCGTTTGTCTTAATGAGGCTGGCGTTTTGTCGAGTCCAAGAGGAGGGCTCTTCCCTAGTCCTAATGAGGCTGGGGGCTCGTTTAGCCTAATAGGGGGGCGCTCGTCAATCCCAAAGGGGTCTCGTCGTAGTCCCAATGAGGAGGGCGTCTTTGTCGTTTGTCCCCAAAGAGGGCTGAATCTGCGTAAAAACCCAATGAGGAGGGCGTCTCGTCGTAGTCCTAAAGAGGCCGGCTCTCGTCGTAGTCCTAAGAGCCTGCGTCCGTCGTCGTCAAAGAGGCCGGGGTCCGTCGGGTCCTAAGAGGAGGGCGTCTCGTCGTAGTCCTAAGAGGGGGCGCTCGCGGGTCCTAATGAGGCCGCGTCTCCATGGTCCTAATGAGGGCCTGTTATTACGGTGCGAGGTCAGGAAAAAAAAGGGAAAAACACCAACAGTTGGGAAACTATGAGATTGCAGTACCCTGACTAAACCCCCGCAATAGAGGGACCGTGGGGCGTTCCCCACGTTGGTCCAGACGCCTCGTCACAGCCTGAGAAACTAAATACACCCAAAATAGAAATAGGGAAAAACAACTGCCCCGGAGCAGAACCCCAAAAAAATAGAAACCCCCAAAAAGTAAAGGGGGGTTTAACAAGAGGGAAAAACTGACACGAAAGAAAAATATATGAGCAAAAAGCTGGGGCCCAAACTTCAAAAAAAAAAGGACAGAAGGAACTTTTCTCAATCCCAAAAACCCTAAAAACACCAACTCTACTAATTTCAAAATCACCTGGATCACACACCCTACCACCTAAATTTATTCTCTGGTGTAACAAAATAAAAACAGCACCCCGAAAAAAAAAACTGGAAAAACAAAAGTACAAAAAAACAGTGGCGGGCAAACTGAGAGGGCAAAAACCCCGAGGGGGCCCGAAACCCCCCAAAGTGCAGGGCAAAATGCAAAAATATGCAAAAACACAAAAAAAAAATTTGCTTATCGAAGCAGGGGAAAGCAGACACGACACAGCAGGTACAAGGGAAACGGAAAGAAGATAGACCAGAACAATTGATCACCGCAACCCTGATGGGAAAAAAAACTCCCTTAAAAGACCAATCATAACACCTGATTCCCAGTCCTCACAAACCTCACAGTACCGCTTGTAACCACCCAAGGAGCCTCTGCCAGAACCACCAAACCCATTCACAACAGGCGCTCGCGTAGTCCTAAAAGAGGGGGCTCTCGTCCCTGGTCCTAATGAGGGGCGTCCGTCGGTCCTATGAGAGGGCGTCCGTCGTATTCCCCAAGAGGCGGCTCTCTCGTGGTCCAATGGGCTGTCTCCTCAGGCCTAATGAGGCTCTCGCGATCCTAAAGAGGAGGGCGTCTCGTCTGGTCCTAATGGGCGGGGCGCTCGTCTGGCCTAATGGGGCGTCTCTCGTAGCCTAATAGGCGGGCTTCCTCGTCGTCCTAATGAGGCCGGCGCTCGTCGTCGTCCTAATGGGGTGGCGTCTCGTCGGGGGCCAATAGGGTGTCGCCGTCATGGCCTAATGAGGGGGGCCGTCGGTCCTAATGAGGCCGGGGGCCTCTCCCTAATTAGGGCCCGGGGCTCTCGTCCTAATGAGGGGCTCTCTCGTGGCCTAATGAGGAGGGCGCCGCGTATCCTAATAGCTGGCGTCTCGTCGGGTCCAATAGGCTGCGTCTCGTCATGGGCCCAATAGGCGTCTCGTCGTGGTCCTAAAAGGGGTTGTCGTCCGCAAGGGTCCTAATGAGGGCTCTCGTGTCCAATGGGGGGCGTCTCCGCTATCTTAATGAGGCGGGCGTCTTGTTGTAGTCCAATGAGGCGGCGTCTCGTCGTGGTCCTAATGAGTTTCTCTCGTCTAGCCAATAGGGCGCTCGTCGCAGCCAAAAGAAAATGGCGTCCGTCGTAGTCCTAATGAGGCGGGATCCGAGTCCAAAAGAGGAGGGCCCGTCATAGTCTTTAAAGAGGCGGGGGGGTCTTTTTGAGTCCTAATGAGGGGGCGTCTCGTCGTGGGCCTAAGAGGCTGGCGTCCTCTATCCTAATGAGGAGGGCGTCTCTCAATCCAAAGAGGGGGGTTCTCGTCGAGTCCATCGGCTGGCCTCGTCGTAGTCCCCAAATTAGGGAGTCATCTCGTCTAGTCCTAATGAGGCTTGCGTCTCGTCGTAGTCCTAATGAGGCGACGTCTCGTTGGGTCCTAAGAGGGGTGGCCTCGTAGTCCTAAAGAGGGTGGCGTTTTCGTTGTAGGCTAATGAGGGTGGCGTCTCGCCTTACAGATCCTCATCTCACGTAGTCCTAAGAGGGTGCGTTCTCATAGTCCTAAGAGGGCTGGCGTCTTTTTCGTATCCCCAAAGAGGCCGGCCTCTCTAGTCCCCAATGAGGCCGGGGTCCTCTCTATCCTAAAGAGGGAGGGGTCTCTCTTTCTGAGGGGGGTCTCGTCGTTCCTAAATAGGCAGGGGTCTCTCGTGTCCCCAATGAGGGGTGGCGTCCCCTACTGAGGGGTTCCCGTCGTAGTCCAATGAGGCAGGCTCTCGTCGTGGTCCTAATGAGCTGGGGGTCTCATATCCTAAGAGGCGGCTTTTCCGTCTAGCCTAATGAGGCCAGCGTCCCCTCCTTTCTAGGCGGGCACTCGCCAAAATCCAATGAGGCTGGGGCTCGTCGTATCCAATAGGCCGGCTCCTTTAGTCCCCAATGAGGGGGGGCGTCCGTCGTGGTCCAAAAGAGGGTGGGGGTTTCATTGTAGTCCAAAGGGAGGCGTCTCTCGTGGCCAATGAGCGGCGTCTCGTCCTTACTGGGCGGTCTCTCGTCGATCCTAATTTGGTGGGGGTCTCGTCGTACCTAATGGCGGGTCCCCCTTTTAGTCCCCAATGAGGCCGGCGTCTCGTCGGGCCTTGAGGCTGCGTCTATTTTAGTCCAATGAGGCTGGCGTCTCATTTTAGCCTAATGAGGGGCGTCCGCGTATCCAATGAGGCTGGGTCTCATTGTAGTTTAAGGAAAGGAGGCTCTCGTCGGGTCCCAAAGGGCTGGCTCTCGTCGGGGGCCAATAAGGGGGGCTCTCTTCGTATCAAAGAGGCTGGCGTCTCGTCGATCCAAGAGGCTGGCTCTCATGGTAGTCCTAATGAGGCACACGACTCGTCGTAGTCCAATGAGCGGGGTCTCCTCGGGTCCTAAAAGGCTGGGGTCCTTTGTAGTCAAAATGAGGCTGGCGTCTCGCGTACCTAAAGGCCCGGCGCTCATGGTATCCTAAGAGGGGACCACTCGTCGTAGTCCAAGAGGGACGTCTCCTCGTGGTCCAAAAGGGGGCGTCCGACGTGTCCTAAGAGGAGGGGCTCGCTTGGTCCTAATAGGCCTGGGGGTTTTCGTCCTATATGGCTGGCTCTCGCCTAGTCCAAATGGGGGGCGTCTGTCCGTCCTAATGAGGGGGCGTCCTCTAGTCCTAATGAGGCGGGCGTCCGTTTTGGGGGAAGCCTAATGACGCGTCCCCCGTCCTATGAGGCGGCTTCCGGGAGTCCTAATGAGGGCTGTCGTCCCGGGTCCTGTCCTTTTAGGCGGTTGTCCCTGAGTCCTAAAGGCGGCGTCTCCGGTGTCCTAATGAGGCGGGTTCTTTTGTCCAAAAGGCGGGGCTGTCAGGGCCAAAAAAGGCGGGGTCTCGTCCTTTTGAGCCGGTCTCCCGGGAGTCCCAAAAAGGTGGCGTCCTTTGTAGTCCTAATGAGGCTGGGTCTCCTGTAGTCCCAATGAGGGGCGCCGTCTGGTCCTAAGGGCGCGTTCTGTGTCCCCAATAGGCGGGTTTTCTTGTGTTAAAAAAGGGGGCTCCCCTTCTAAAAGGTGGCGTCCGTAGTCCCAATAGGCCCCTCGTGTCCTATGAGGCGGGCTCCTGTGTCCAATAGGGGGGCGTCCCCGTTTTAATGAGGCTGGCGTCTCTGTATCCCAATGAGGCTGGGTCCTCGAGTCCTAAAGGGGGCCCGTCGTAGTCCAATGAGGGGGCGTTCTGGGCCCAATGAGGCGGCTCCGTGTGTCCTAAGAGGCGGCCCTCCGGGGCCTAAAAGGGGTGGCGTCTCTTCGTGTCCTAAAAGAGGGGGGCCTCGTCCCTAGCCTAAGGGGCGTCCGTGTCCTAATAAAGGGGGCCCCTCGTGTCCAATGAGGCGGCGTCTCTTTAGTCCTAAGAGGGGGCGTCTTTGTCCCATGAAGGGGGGCTCTCTAGTCCTAATGGGGGCGGCGTCCTCGTTCCTAATGAGGCGGCTCTCTGAGCCTAATGAGGGGCGTCCCGCCCAATTAAAGGGGGTTCCTCTCAAAGTCTTAATGAGGGCCCGGGGCCCTTCTCGCCCCTTTTGTCCTAAGAGGCCGGCGATCGGGGGATTGTTCCAATGAGGCGGCGTCCCTCAAAATTGTATTCCAATGAGGGCCCCCCGGGCTCGCGATCCTAAGAGGGGCCCGGCCCTTCTCGTCTTTTTCCTAATGAGGCGGCTCTCGTCGTAGTCCCAAGAGGAGGCGTCCTTTAAAAGTCCTTGATCCCGGGACGTCAGATTCTAAAAGGCGGCGTCTCGTCTATTTTTTAGGCCGGCTCTCTTTTAAGTCCTAATGAGGCTGGCGCTCGTCGTAAATCCTAAAGAGGGGGGCGTCCAGTCCTAATGAAGGGGGGCTCTCGTCGTGTCGTAGTGAGGCTGGCGCTCGTGTTCTAATGAGGCTGGAAACTCGTCGTGCCTAATGAGGCGGGCGTCTCGCCCTTACTGAGGCGGTCCGTCTCGTCGTGTCCAAAAGAGCGGCGCTTGTCGTAGCCCCCAATAGGCAGCACTCGTAGCCAAAAGAGGCGGCGACTCCAAGCCTAAAAGGCAGGCGTCTCGTCGATTTCCAAATGAGGCGGCGCTTGTAGTCCTAATGAGGCGGGCCCTTCGCGTGTCCAAGAAGGCGTCTTTCGTCCAAAGAGGCGGGCGTCTCGTCGATCCAATGGGCGGGCACTCGCTTTACCCAAATGGGCTGGCGCCCTCGTCGTATCCTAATGGGGTTCACGCCTCGTATCCTAATGAGGGGGGGCGTCTCGTCGTAGTCCAATGAGGCAGGCTTCTTCGCCAAAAGAGGCGGGGGCGTTCTTCGTAGTCCTAAAGGAGGCTCTCGCGAGTCCTAATGAGGGGGGGGGGGGGGGGGGGTTTTTTTTTTCCGTCGTATCCTAATGGGGCTGCGTCTCGCGAGTCCTAATGGGGATGGCGTATCTAGCCAATGAGGTGGGCGTCTCGTCGAGTCCAATGGGTGGGAGTCTCATCGTATCTTAATGAGGGGGCGCTCTCGTGGTCCTAATGAGGGGGCCTTTTGTTTAGTCCCGAGCGGAGGGGCGCTTTTTATGGCCTGGTGGGGGGACCCACTCGTTGTGGTCCCGAGGGAGGCGGATTTTTTCTCGTCGTGGGCCCCAGTGCGAGGGGCCTTCTCCTCAGGGCTTGGTCCCAGTGCGAGGCGGCTTTTCCCGGGTCCAGTGGGAGGGGATGGGGGGGGTCTGAATGGCCCTTTACGGTTGAAAGTGATTTTTAAATTTAAATTTACAGGGCAAATGTCATTTTTTGTACGTTTCCATACGTCTTGGCTTTTGGGGCGGAAAAAACAGGAGACAAAAGGGTTTATATGAAATGACTTTATTACTTCATACAAGCATGCTGAAAAGTCACACAGTTTGCAGGAACCGACAGAGACACGCAGGCCCGAGAACTTAAAGCACTAAAATAAATCTCCAAAGCAGGTTCGGGATCTCTTCTCTTACCGAAATTTTCCTCTGCAAACATGGATTCACCAAACAGCAGTTTCCAAGTCCAAAAGTTTCCAAGGGTTTTCCCAGTAGGGAAAGCTGGAGTACAAGCCAAAGGGTTTCCAAAGTCAGGTCACAATGACTGAGGGTTTGATTCGGGAGCATGATGTCAGCTGAGGCTGTTTAAAAGAAAAAGGGGGAAAAAGAATCAGGGCGGGAACAGAAAACGGGAAACTCCATATTAACGGGGGCAAGAGCGCAAAAGACAGAAACAAAGGGCCGACGGAAAACTGAGTTTCAAGGAACATGCAAAGGAAAAAACCCTTTCATTACTCCCCCCTTGGGGACAACCCCGGGATGACCTCAGACCAGGCTTGCGGGGTACCTCGGAAGAAACGGGGGAGCAGGCGAGGAGCATTTACAATATTGACGGTTCCCATGAGTTTCCTCCCGGGGGACCCTGCCATTTAATCAAATATGCAACGATTTCTGAAACCGAATCTAGAATCCTTTCCACCTAAATTTTCCTGTCCCGACCACACTGGGTCAGGGAAAGGGAAAAATCCGGGAAACGTATTGGGGTGTTGCAGCCTTTAGTAGGGATACATGAAAGACAGGGGGGATTCCATATTTTTCGGGGCAGTTGAAGACACAAGCAACAGCACTTAAACTTTTGACTTAAAGGTCCAAATGTATTTTGCCCCAATTTTAGACATGAATTTTTAAATTTTAAGATTTCGGTTTGACACCAACCAAACTCCTACCCTTGAAAGCGGTGCGGGTTTTACGAAATTTTTCTGCTTTCTTGTCCCTTTCCGGGCCCAATTTCTAATTTTCCCCTTTAAAATCCATTTTCATTTGTAAAAAGTGTTTCTTCACCCATGCCGGAAAGGGGCGTATCTAGGGAAATGAGGAAGAATTTGGGGATGATAACCTAGATTGGAGAAAAAAGGGGAGACTGCTTATGGAGGCACTCTGAAGTTGTTAAAGAGAACCGCCAGGGGAAGTAGATCCACCCAATCACCTTAGGGGCAGATAAAAAAAAGGGAGAACGCCCAGGTCTGTTGGTTCGTTCTGTCGGGCCATAGTCTGTGGATGAAAAGCAAAGAAAGTTTATTTTAATGCCAATGCGAAACCGAAATTTTGCCAAAACCTAAAAGTGAATTGCACCCCCACCGAAATGACCTCACCCGGGTACTCCAGTAAGCGAAACACATTCTTAATATAAAGTCAAAGCTTTTTGCGTGGGTAAGCCACAAAGGGATAAAATGAGCTGAAGGGTTCTTTGTACATGTTCTTGAAACTCTTTTTTCCGTCACCATTTTGCTTTCTGTTTTTGCCGCTTTTTGCCCTCATCAATATGGAGTTTTAGCTTTCATGTTCCCCCCGATTCCTCCCTCTTCTTTTTAAGCAGCCACACTGAGCAAACAGTGCTTCAGAATCTAGCCTACAGGAACCTGGACCTACCCTAAGCCGGACTATTAATCCACTATTCCCCACGAGGGAAATCTGAAAAATTGTGGACTCTGGAACCCGCTCTTTGAAAGATCCAAAGTTTGCATGGACTTACGGGAACAGAGAAGAAGATCCTGAACCTGTTTTTGGAAGTGATTGCTGAGCTTAAGTTACTCTGGCCTGCTGTGTCTCCGCTTTTGACGCAAACGTTACTATTTTTTTCCACTTTATGAAGAATCAAGAAACCCTTTTAATCAAAAAAACCCGTGTCCGTATTTCAACGCACCCAAGCCAAAACGCTATATAACTGTACTTTTCATACATTACAATTCTGAACCCAAAAATTAGTGCTGCGGGGCTGGGAAGTGCTGGTCTGCTGTAACTGGGATTCAGACCCATTGTACTTTCTGGATACAGTGGTTGGACTTTTCACAACCATTTCCCGGGACAATTTCCCCTTTAAATTTTTTTCGGGGAGGTTAAAAAGGGAAACACTATTGTTTTTTTTTTTTTTCTCTTCCCTCTTTGTTCTCTGTAACTGTGGATATCAATTCCGGTTGAACTTTTCTGTGATGATAGGGTTTTGGGATTTCTCACAACCTTTCCAGGGAGCATTTCCCCTTTTTTTTTTCTCTCTGCGTGTTACCACGGGTAAACCTATGTTTTTTTTTTTTTTCCCCTCCTCCCCTTTCCAGACTCCTGTTTTAAAAGACGAAAATGGAGGCCCGCAAAAAGGGAAACTTTGCGGATGAGATAATACCTGCAGATTTACAGACTATAAAAAACCCTTTTACAAACCTACAGGACCTCCAATCACAATTTGCAAGTGTTTGGACAGACCCCCAAATTTTTTGCGAGCCAGGATTGAGTTTAGAGGGGGCGATCCCGCTCCTGCCGTACCCCAATTCTGGGGAAACCCCAAATTTCCCCCTTTCGTTTTGGCGGTGAACGTGAAAAATTGGTGATTTAAAAAACCCAAAGCAACGTTTTTTTTCTGCCATCTTCACAATTCCACTGAACGATCAAAGTGCTTACTATAATTTTTTACTTTCCAACAAGGGTTTTTATGTGGGCAAACCCTCTGATTGAGACTGAGGGATGAAAGTTTTTGGTCATCTTGATGCTTTTATTTCAGCCAGGGCAAAATTTTTGATGACCCCAAACGAGGTGCAAAAGCTGAACAGCCATGTTTAAAATTGCCCAAGGTAAGCCTCGGTAGCCGAATATCCTTTTTTTTAGGAGATGGGCCCTTGTACCACCGGGCAGTTCCGCCAAAAAATTTTTTTTCGAAAGGGGTTGTCCCAAAAAAGGATGAACTTTCCGTGCCGACCCCCCATGCTTAGGTGCTTTATTAACTACTGCATCCCTATTTTATGCTCGCCGACGAACGCAGGCAAAGAGATGGTTCGAAAGCAAACGCACTAACCTTTTCCTACCTTCCCCCCAGCTAAGGGGAAACCCTTTTAGTAGGGTCACACGGGGCCTGAACCTGAACCCCCTGAGAACTCTTTTCAAAAACGGGGTTAGTGAGCACCAAGGAACATCGTTTTAAGGAAAACTTTTTTAAAGGGTAAACAGGGGCCCCATAAAAACTGCCCCACCGTTCCGTAAGACTACTGCAGCACTCTTCCTGGAGTGTTCGAGAGAATCTGTCAGGGCCGAGCCTCAGGGCCCCGAGGATCTGCGCAACAGATCTGATTTCTCGACTAAACTCCGTTACTTTTGAGGGGAAAGAAGGAAACGTTCAATTTTTTTA
>JARQOD010013636.1:0-14260 GCA_033576555.1 Oophaga sylvatica
TCTGAGAAACAGGGAGGTCGGAAATGAAATCCATAGAGATATGGGTCCATGGTCTCTTGGGCACAGGCAATGGCATCAACAAACCACTAGAGCGAGAGCAAGGCTTGGAGCGAGAGCAAGTCCCGCAGGACTGCATAAACTCCCTGACGTCACGAGACAAAGTAGGCCACCAAAAGGACCGACTAACCAAGTCTCTGGTACCAAAAATTCCGGGATGACCAATGAATCTCAGACATCACACTCTTCTTCCACCGGTCTGGGACAAACAATTTCCCAATAGGGCAGCGCTCGGGTTTATCCTCCTGACACCCTTCCAGAGCCAGTGTCAAATTGGGCGAGATGGCAGAAAGAACTACACCCTCTTTCAAAATAACAGCAGGATCAGATAACTCAGGAGAGTCCGCAAGGAAACTCCTCGAGAGGGCATCCGCCTTAACATTCTTAGTGCCAGGAAGAAAGGAAACCACAAAATTAAAACGTGTGAAAAACAAGGCCCACCTGGCCTGTCTAGGATTAAGTCGCTTGGCTGATTCCAGATAAACCAGATTCTTATGGTCCGTGAGGACCACCACCTGATGTTTGGCTCCCTCCAGCCAATGTCTCCACTCTTCAAAAGCCCACTTCATGGCCAATAACTCCCGATTACCCACGTCATAATTACGTTCAGTTGGAGAAAATTTTCGAGAGAAAAAGGCACAAGGGTTACTTTTAGAGGTCTCTGGATCTCTTTGGGACAAAACGGCACCTGCCCCAATTTCAGAGGCATCAACCTCCACCTGAAATGGCAGAGAAACATCAGGCTGCCGTAGAACAGGAGCAGAAGTGAATCTCTGCTTAAGTTCCTGAAACGCAGAGACTGCCTCAGGAGGCCAATTCACCACATCAGAACCCTTTTTGGTCAAATCAGTCAATGGTTTAACAATAACAGAGAAATTACCAATAAATTTACGATAAAAATTGGCAATACCCAAGAATCTCTGAAGAGCCTTTAATGAAGTAGGTTGGACCCAATCACAGATGGCCTGAACCTTGACCGGGTCCATTTCAATAACAGATGGGGACAAAATGAATCCCAGAAATGAGATCCTCTGTACGCTAAAAAGACACTTTGATCCTTTCACATACAGAGCATTCTCTCTCAAAATCTGGAACACAGTCCGAACATGTTTCACATGAGAGTCCCAGTCATTGGAAAAAATCAATATATCATCCAAATAAACAATCAGAAATTTATCCACAAAATCCCTGAAAATGTCATTCATGAAGGACTGGAAGACGGAAGGAGCATTAGTGAGCCCAAAGGGCATCACTAGGTACTCAAAATGCCCCTCTGGGGTATTAAACGCCGTCTTCCATTCATCCCCGTGCTTAATGCGAATAAGGTTATACGCCCCCCTGAGGTCAAGCTTGGTAAACCAAGTAGCACTTTTCACCCTGGAAAACAGGTCAGAAATCAAGGGTAACGGATATTGATATTTCACAGTGATATTGTTCAAGAGACGATAATCAATACACGGCCTTAATGAACCATCCTTTTTGGCCACAAAGAAAAAACCGGCACCCAAGGCTGAAGAGGATGGTCTGATATGACCCTTCTCCAATGACTCCTTGATATAAGACCGCATAGCGTCATGTTCAGGTACAGACAAGTTAAAAAGGCGACCTTTAGGGAATTTACTACCAGGCACTAATTCAATAGCGCAGTCATAGCTCCTATGGGGGGGCAAGGATGCAGATTTACTTTCGCTAAACACATCAGAAAAATCAGTCAAAAAGTCAGGAACATCCTGAGCCTGGGGAGAGGCAGAAAAAACAGGAGTGTTGGCATTAACACATTGGCAGCCCCAACTGGTTACAGACACAGATTTCCAATCCAAAACAGGATTATGAGACTGTAACCAAGGGAAACCTAGTACAATAATGTCATGCAGATTATACAGCACCAAAAATTTTCAACTCTCCTGATGATCAGGTTCAACCCTCATTATCACCTGAGTAGAGAACTGGGGTTTATTCTCAGCCAAAGGGGTAGAATCAATCCCCAGTAGGGGAATAGACTTCCGTAGGGGTATCAAGGGAAACCCACAACGTTTAGCAGAATCAAAATCCATCAGGTTAATAGCTGCTCCAGAATCAACAAAAGCCTGAGCAGAAATGTGGACAGGGAGCAAATCAGGGTAACAGTCAACAGAAATTTAGTCTGAACACTACCCAAGACAACTGAGCGTGCAAAACGTCTTCCCCGCTTAGGGCAGACTGAAATAGAATGAGAGGCGTCACCACAGTAGAAACATAACCCATTGCGTTTTCGAAACTCATGACGCTGTGCCCCAGAAGCCACTCTATCACACTGCATGGGTTCAGAAGCTGGTTCACAAGGCAACACTATTCCACGCATACCTCTACGCTCACGCAAACGTCTGTGAATTTGAATCGCTAATGACATAGAATCATTGAGACAGAGGGAGCAGGGAAACCCACCATAACATCTTTTACATTCTCTGACAGACCCTTCCGAAAGAGGGCTGCCAAAGCAGCGTCATTCCATTTGGTCAGGACTGCCCACTTTCGGAATTTCTGACAGTACAACTCAGAGTCCTCAAGCCCCTGATTTAATGCCAACAAGATTTTTTCAGCTTGATCAGTGACATTAGGTTCATCGTACAATAACCCCAGAGCCAGAAAAAATGCATCAACATTACTCAAAACAGGGTCCCCAGGTGTCAGGGAAAAAGTCCAATCCTGAGGATCGCCGCGCAGGAGAGAGATGACAATTTGAACCTACTGTGCTGCGTTCCCTGAGGACTTAGGTTTTAAGGCAAAAAACAACTTACAGTTATTTTTGAAATTCAGAAATTTATCTCGATCCCCCAAAAATAAATCTGGCATGGGGATCCTAGGTTCCACAACCGGCAACCCTGCAAGATAGGTAGCAATACTCCGAACTTCAGTGGCAAGCTGATCCACACGGCCAGACAACTGTGCAAACTCCATTGAGAGAAAAAAAAATCCTCCTCAGCACCCTGAGAAAAAGAGGGAAAAAATGCAACAAACAGAAAAAAAAAATTCTGACAACTTCCCTTTTTCTTTTTCCTTTTACTATTTTTCCCTTCTGTTGAGTAACCATATAATTTTCAGTTAGGCCGGTGATACTGTTATGATTTGGTAGCTGAGGAGAGCAGGCAAAAACGGCAATACACCAGAGAGGTTGGAATCTACTGGATTGCAGTACCCTGACTAACAACCACAACTAAAGGCAGCCGTGGAGCGTACCTACGTTGGTCCTAGACGGCTCGTCACAGCCTGAGAGGTTAACCACACCTAAAGACAGAAAGAGGAAAGCTATCTGCCCCGGAGCAGATCCCCAAAGAACATAGGAAGCCCCCAAACATGTAATGGCGGTTAGACAAGAGGAATACAGCACAGACAGAAAATAGTAAGAGCAAACGTTGGGGCCAATCTGCTAAAGAAAAAGGATAGGAAGGACACTTAGCTGCAATCCAAAAAACCCTAAAAAATACCAACTCTGCTAATTGCAAAAACACCTGACGACCACACGACCTCTACCACCTAAATTAGTTCTCTGGTGTAACAAAACTAAGTCGCAGCCACTGAAAGAACTGGAAAACGCAAATGAACAAATAACAGTGGCTCAGAAAAACTGAGAGGAGCACAAGCCCCCGGAGGGGAACAGGCTGACCTCCACAGAAGTGCAGGGAACAATGCAAAAAGCAAGCACAAAAATAAAAACAGAAAATATCTTATCTGAGAGCAGGAGAAGAGGCAAGACTCAGCAAGCTTCCAAGTGAACCAGGAACCACAGTTGAGACAAGAACAATTGATCACCGGCAACCATGATGGGAGGGAACCTCCCTTATATAAGACCAGTCTGTAACTCCTGATTGCCAATCCTCATTGAATGGTTAAGTACTGTTTGTAACCACCAGAGGGAGCTTCTGCTCAGAATTCATTTCTAACACATTCACAACAGTTGGGGTAATTTTAAATCTCCGTATATATTTCCAGAGTCAGACACAGTCTCTCACAGTCCCAGTATGGATTAGACCAGAATATAAAAAGCAGAAAAAGGGTACTGTTTCAGAAGCATACAGCTGTATACAGTGTTGGGGTAATTTTAAAATCTCGTATATATTTCCGAGTCAACCGACTCAAGCTCGTATGGATAACCAAATAAACGAAAAGGTAGATCAGTACAGGTTCAGGTTGGGATTATAATCTCATATATTCCGGATAACAGCAGACCATGCTCAGTAGATAGACAGAAAAAGCAGAAAAAGGGTACTGTATCAGAAGCGTACAGCTGTATACAGTGTTGGGTGTTGTGAATGGGTTTGAGGAGTTCTGAGCAGAGGCTCCCTCTGGTGGTTACAAGCGGTGCTAGTGAAGATTGTGAGGACTGGGAATCAGGTGTTACTGACTGGTCTTATATAAGGGAGTCATTTTCCCATCAGGGTTGCCGGTGATCAATTGTTCTGGTCTGAATCCTTCATTCCAGTTTCCCTTGTAGCCTGCTGTGTCGTGTCTGCATCTCCTGCTAACAGATAAGACTTTTGCTTCTTTTGTGTTTTTGCTATATTTTTGCATTTTGTCCTGCACTTCTTTGGGGGCCTTCAGGGTCCCCTCCGGGGGCTTCTGCCCTCTCAGTTTAGTTCAGCCACTGAGTTTTGTTCTTTTGCTTTTTCCAGTTTTTTCAGTGGCTGCTGTTTTGATTTTGTTACACCAGAGAACTAATTTAGGTGGTAGAGGTCATGTGATCTCAGGTGATTTTGAAATTAGTGGAGTTGGTGCTTTTCAGGGTTTTCTGGGATTGCAGTAAGTGCCCTTCCTATCCTTTTCTATTTAGATAGTTTGGGCCCCAGCGTTTGCTCATACTATTTTCTTTCTGTGTCAGTATTTCCTCTTGTCTAACCGCCATTACATGTTTGGGGGCTTTCTGTTATCTTTGGGGTTCTGCTCCGGGGCAGATAGCTTTCCTATTTCTATCTTTAGGTGTAGTTAGTTTCTCAGGCTGTGACGAGGCGTCTAGGACCAACGTAGGAACGCTCCACGGCTGCCTCTAGTTGTGGTGGTTAGTCAGGGTACTGCAATCTCATAGATTCCAACTGCTCTGGTGTATTGCCTTTTTTTTTTACCTGCACTCCTCAGCTACCGAAACATAACAGTATCACCGGCCAGAAAAAATTGAAAATTGTATATTACTCACAGAAGGGAAAAAATATTGTCAGAGTTGTCAGAGATATTTTTCTGTTTGTTGCATTTTTTTTTTTTTTTTCCCTCTGTATCTCTGGGTGCTGGGGAGGATCTTTTCTCTCTAATGGAGTTTGCACAGTTGTCTGGCCGTGTGGATCAGATTGCCACTGAGGTTCGGAGTATTGCTATCTATCTTGCTGGGTTGCCTGTTGTGGAACCTAGGATCCCCATGCCAGATTTGTTTTTAGGGGATCGAGCTAAGTTTCAGAATTTCAAAAATAATTGTAAATTGTTTTTTGCCTTAAAATCTAAGTCCTCAGGGAACGCAGCGCAGCAGGTTCAAATTGTCATCTCTCTCCTGCGCGGCGATCCTCAGGATTGGGCTTTTTCCCTGACACCTGGGGATCCTGTTTTGAGTGATGTTGATGCATTTTTTCAGCTTGGGGTTATTGTACGATGAGCCTAATGTCACGGATCAAGCTGAGAAAGCCTTGTTGGCATTAAATCAGGGGCTTGATGACGCTGAGTTATACTGTCAGAGATTCCGTAGGTGGGCAGTCCTGACCAAATGGAATGACGACGCTTTGGCGGCCCTTTTCCGGAAGGGTCTGTCAGATAATGTAAAGGATGTTATGGTGGGATTCCCTGTCCCCTCTGGTCTCAATGATTCTATGTCATTAGCGATTCAAATTGACAGACGTTTGCGTGAGCGGAGAAGTATGCGTGGAATAGTGTTGCCTTGTGAACCTGCTTCTGAATCCATGCAGTGTGATAGAGTGGTGTCTGGGGCACAGCGTCATGAGTTTCGAAAGCGCAATGGGTTATGTTTCTACTGTGGTGATGCCTCTCATGCTATTTCAGTCTGCCCTAAGCGGGGAAGACGTTTTGCACGCTCAGTTGTCTTGGGTAGTGTTCAGACTAAGTTTTTATTAACTGTCACTCTGATATGCTCTCTGTCCTCATTTTCTGCTCAGGCTTTTGTTGATTCTGGAGCAGCTATTAACCTGACGGATTATGATTTTGCTAAACGTTGTGGGTTTCCCTTGATACCCTACAGAAGTCTATTCCCCTACTGGGGATCGATTCTACCCCTTTGGCTGAGAATAAACCCCAGTTTTCTACTCAGGTGATAATGAGGGTTGAACCTGATCACCAGGAGTGCTGCAAATTTTTGGTTCTATATAATCTGCATGACATTATCGTGCTGGGTTTCCCTTGGTTACAGTCTCATAATCCTGTTTTGGATTGGAAATCTGTGTCTGTAACCAGTTGAGCTGCCAATGTGTTAATACCAACACTCCTGTTTTTTCTGCCTCCCCCCAGGCTCAGGATGTTCCTGACTTTTTGTTTGATTTTTCTGATGTGTTTAGTGAAAGTAAATCTGCATCCTTGCCTCCCCATAGGAGCTATGACTGCGCTATTGAATTAGTGCCGGGTAATAAATTCCCTAAAGGTCGCCTTTTTAACTTGTCTGTACCTGAACATGACGCTATGCGGTCTTATATCAAGGAATCATTGGAGAAGGGTCATATCAGACCATCCTCTTCACCCTTAGGTGCCGGTTTTTTCTTTGTGGCCAAAAAAGATGGTTCATTAAGGCCGTGTATTGATTATCGTCTCTTGAACAATATTACTGTGAAATATCAATACCCGTTACCCTTGATTTCTGACCTGTTTTCCAGGGTGAAAAACGCTACTTGGTTTACCAAGCTTGACCTCAGGGGGGCGTATAACCTTATTCGCATTAAGCACGGGGATGAATGGAAGACGGCATTCAATACCCCTGAAGGGCATTTTGAGAACCTAGTGATGCCCTTTGGGCTCACTAATGCTCCTTCCGTCTTCCAGTCCTTCATGAATGACATTTTCAGGGATTTTGTGGACAAATTTCTGATTGTTTATTTGGATGATATATTGATTTTTTCTAATGACTGGGACTCTCATGTGAAACATGTTCGAACTGTATTCCAGATTTTGAGAGAGAATGCTCTGTATGTGAAGGGATCAAAGTGTCTTTTTGGCGTTCAGAGGATCTCATTTCTGGGATTCATTTTGTCCCATCTGTTATTGAAATGGACCCGGTCAAGGTTCAGGCCATCTGTGATTGGGTCCAACCTACTTCATTAAAGGCTCTTCAGAGATTTTTGGGTTTTGCCAATTTTTATCGTAAATTTATTGGTAATTTCTCGGTTATTGTTAAACCATTAACTGATTTGACCAGAAAGGGTTCTGATGTGGTGAATTGGCCTCCTGAGGCAGTCTCTGCATTTCAGGAACTTAAGCAGAGATTCACTTCTGCTCCTGTTCTACGGCAGCCTGATGTTTCTCTGCCATTTCAGGTGGAGGTTGATGCCTCTGAAATTGGGGCAGGTGCCGTTTTGTCCCAAAAAGATCCAGAGACCTCTAAAAGTAACCCTTGTGCCTTTTTCTCTCGAAAATTTTCTCCTACTGAACGTAATTATGACGTGGGTAATCGGGAGTTATTGGCCATGAAGTGGGCTTTTGAAGAGTGGAGACATTGGCTGGAGGGAGCCAAACATCAGGTGGTGGTCCTTACGGACCATAAGAATCTGGTCTATCTGGAATCTGCCAAGCGACTCAATCCTAGACAGGCCAGGTGGGCTTTGTTTTTCACACGTTTTAATTTTGTGGTTTCCTTTCTTCCTGGCACTAAGAATGTTAAGCCGGATGCCCTCTCGAGGAGTTTCCTTGCGGACTCTCCTGAGTTATCTGATCCTTCTGTTATTTTGAAAGAGGGTGTAGTTCTTTCCGCCATCTCGCCCAATTTGAGACTTGCTCTGGAGGGGTGTCAGGAGGATAGGCCCGAGCGCTGCCCTTTTGGAAAATTGTTTGTCCCGGACAAATGGAAAAAGAGTGTGATGTCTGAGATTCATTGTTCCGCATTGGCTGGGCATCCCGGAATTTTTGGTACCAGAGACTTGGTTAGTCGGTCCTTTTGGTGGCCTACCTTGTCTCGTGATGTCAGGGAATTTGTGCAGTCCTGCGGGACTTGCTCTCGCTCCAAGCCTTGCTCTCGCTCTAGTGGTTTGTTGATGCCATTGCCTGTGCCCAAGAGACCATGGACCCATATCTCTATGGATTTCATTTCCGATCTTCCTGTTTCTCAGAGAATGACCACCATCTGGGTAATTTGTGATAGGTTTTCCAAAATGATACATCTTGTGCCATTACCTAAGTTGCCTTCCTCCTCTGAATTGGTGCCGTTGTTCCTTCAGCACGTGGTTCGTTTACACGGCATTCCTGAGAACATTGTGTTGACAGAGGAGTCCAGTTTGTTTCCAGATTTTGGAGGACTTTTTGTTCTAAACTGGGTGTTCAATTGTCTTTCTCCTCGGCATTTCATCCTCAGACCAATGGTCAAACTGAGAGAACAAACCAGACATTGGAGACTTATCTAAGATGCTTTGTGTCTGCTGATCAGGATGACTGGGTCTCTTTTTTGCCTTTGGCTGAGTTTGCTCTTAATAATAGGGCTAGCTCTGCCACTTTGATGTCTCCGTTTTTCTGTAATTCTGGGTTTCACCCTCGATTTTCTTCAGGACAGACGGAGGCTTCTGTCTGTCCAGGTGTTGACTCTGTTGTGGAGCGTATGCAACAGATTTGGGACCAGGTAGTGGAGAAGGTTGTCCCTCTCTCAGGAGAAGGCCCAGCGGTTTGCTAACCGGCATAGGACTGATGGTCCTCGGTTTAAAGTGGGGGACTTGGTCTGGTTGTCCTCAAAGAATATTCCTATGAGAGTAGCATCTCCTAAATTTAAGCCTAGGTTCATTGGACCTTATAAGATCATGGAGATTATTAATCCTGTTTCTTTTCATTTGCTTCTTCCAGGGACATTTAAGATCCATAACGTGTTCCACAAGTCCTTGTTGAAGAGGTTTGTTGAGCCAGTGGTTCCTGCTGCTGTGCCTCCTGACCCTGTTTTGGTTGAGGGCAATCTGGAGTATGTGGTTGAGAAAATATTGGATTCTCGTTTTTCTAGACGGAAACTCCAGTATTTGGTTAAATGGAGAGGTTATGGTCAGGAAGACAATTCTTGGGTGTTTGCTTCGGACATCCATGCTAGGAGACTTATCCGTGCGTATCATAGAACTCATCCTGACCGACCTGGTTGCTCAAATGAGGGTTCGGTGACCCCTCCTCAAGGGGGGGGTACTGTTGTGAATGGGTTTGAGATGAGTTCTGAGCAGAGGCTCCCTCTGGTGGTTACAAGCGGTGCTAGTGAAGATTGTGAGGACTGGGAATCAGGTGTTACTGACTGGTCTTATATAAGGGAGTCATTTTCCCATCAGGGTTGCCGGTGATCAATTGTTCTGGTCTGAATCCTTCATTCCAGTTTCCCTTGTAGCCTGCTGTGTCGTGTCTGCATCTCCTGCTAACAGATAAGACTTTTGCTTCTTTTGTGTTTTTGCTATATTTTTGCATTTTGTCCTGCACTTCTTTGGGGGCCTTCAGGGTCCCCTCCGGGGGCTTCTGCCCTCTCAGTTTAGTTCAGCCACTGAGTTTTGTTCTTTTGCTTTTTCCAGTTTTTTCAGTGGCTGCTGTTTTGATTTTGTTACACCAGAGAACTAATTTAGGTGGTAGAGGTCGTGTGATCTCAGGTGATTTTGAAATTAGTGGAGTTGGTGCTTTTCAGGGTTTTCTGGGATTGCAGTAAGTGCCCTTCCTATCCTTTTCTATTTAGATAGTTTGGGCCCCAGCGTTTGCTCATACTATTTTCTTTCTGTGTCAGTATTTCCTCTTGTCTAACCGCCATTACATGTTTGGGGGCTTTCTGTTATCTTTGGGGTTCTGCTCCGGGGCAGATAGCTTTCCTATTTCTATCTTTAGGTGTAGTTAGTTTCTCAGGCTGTGACGAGGCGTCTAGGACCAACGTAGGAACGCTCCACGGCTGCCTCTAGTTGTGGTGGTTAGTCAGGGTACTGCAATCTCATAGATTCCAACTGCTCTGGTGTATTGCCTTTTTTTTTACCTGCACTCCTCAGCTACCGAAACATAACAGTTGGGGTAATTTTAAATCTTCGTATATTTTTACGGAGTAACAGACAGACGCTCACAAGCCCAGTATGGATTAGACCAGAATGTAAAAAAGCAGAAAAAGGGTACTGTATCACAAGCGTACAGCTGTATACAGAGTTGGGGTAATTTTAAATCTCCGTATATATTTCCGGAGTAACAGACAGACGCTCACAGGCTCAGTATGGTTTAGACCAGAATATAAAAAGCAGCAAAATGGGTACTGTATCAGAAGCGTACAGCTGTATACAGTCTAGGGGTAATTGTAAATCTCCGTATATATTTCCAGAGTCAGACACAGACGCTCACAGGCTCAGTATGGATTAAACCAGAATATAAAAAGCAGAAAAGGGTACTGTATCACAAGCGTACAGCTGTATACAGTCTAGGGGTAATTGTAAATCGTATATATTTCCGGAGTCAGACACAGACGCTCACAGGCTCAGTATGGATTAAACCAGAATATAAAATCAGAAAAAGGGTACTGTATCACAAGCGTACAGCTGTATACAGTCTAGGGGTAATTGTAAATCTCTGTATATATTTCCGGAGTCAGACACAGACGCTCACAGGTTCAGTATGGATTAGACCAGAATATAAAATCAGAAAAAGGGTACTGTATCACAAGCGTACAGCTGTATACAATCTAGGGGTAATTGCAATTCTCCTTATATGTTTCCGGAGTCACACACAGATAGTCAGCATGTGTTTGTCCGTGATACCAGCCGGTACACGGTAGTGTGTGAGGAGCGTACAGCTCTATGCGGTGTGGGAAAAAATGAATGCTCTGTAACTGTGCAGAAAAAAAGAATAAAAGTTTTAGTGCTGTGTAAAAAGCAGTCTGCACCGCAGTTTACTCACAGCAATACAGCTAGCAGGCAGCCTATTAACCACCGCTGCTGCACACATGAAAATCCTCCCCTGTCACTGGCAGGCAGCTCAATAACCAGATCTGCTGCACACAAAAAAATCCTCCCCTGTCACTTCACACTAACTGTACAGCACAATTGCTATCAGCACAAGCACAGAATCACTTTTTTTTCCTGCCTAACTCTCTCCCTACTGAGAACCAGTGGCAGCAACCTCTCCTTACGCTAAGATCGGCAGAAATAAAATGGCGGTCGGCTTTTATAGCCACTGTGACGCCACACAAAGCAATCCAATAACTGCAATGCCCTTCTCTAAGATGGTGGTGGCCGCTGCCCATGTCATTGTCATCTCGTTGCCAACAGTGTACGTTCTTGCTCATTGGCTGAGAAAAGGCGCCTGTAAGCATTATGGGAAAATCGACTTTGACGCTTGGGTCGACAACCGCATGGCCGACCTCAAACTATGAAACCCGACTTTGGCGAAAGTCGGCGATTTTTGAATCTGACCAACCTGTTTCGCTCAACTCTAATGAAGAGTAAACTTGCAGTGCCGCAGGAATATCTAACAGAGAGAAAGGGAATTCCAGTTTCAGGATCTTCAATAAAAACAATATTTATTGGAAAAAAGGTTTGAAAGGTCTCAATTCCAAAGCCAAATGTGGCTAGCAAACGTGTTTCAGACAGATCATTGTACAGATCCTGGTACAGGAATTCCCTTCCCCTTCCTTCTCTAGTTGATGAATGGTAGAATGGGAAGGAAGTGAGGAAGAAAAGAAAAACAAGAAAAAAAATACAAAGGAAAGAAGGAAAAAAGCAAGAGAGGAAGTAAGGAAATGATCATCTATATTTACGCATGTGCAAAATACCTTTAGGCAAAATTCACACATGGCAGAATTGCTGCAGGCTTTCCTGTAGATCAGCTCAGTTAAAGTTCAAAGAACTTTACAGTAACAGGAAAAGGAATGAGAATTTATACATTTCATCCATAAACTGCAAACATTTTTGTGTGGAAAAACAAAGAAGCTGCCGATTTTCACCATGAATTTCACAACTTTCATTGAAGCAGAGGTGAAAGCTGCAGTGACTTTGCAGCAAAATCCACATGCAACTCATGATCCATTAAGGATTTCCTGCAGATAATTCTGTTGAGTGTGGACTCACCCTTACATTGGTTTGATTGATGCGTTGATCATTGCAGTCTCCAAAATCCAAAATTAAATGCCCATTGAAAATCACAATTACAGCACAGTGGAAGTATGACCATTGCTCAATAATCACAAACTCTAAGTTCCAAATTCTGGGTTTAGAATAAGAACCTCAGTGTTAGGGTTCGAGTTCCCACTGCTGCACAAGGGGAGTCTCGTACCAGTCCCGCTGCGGTCCCCCATCTATCTCCAGTGGATCCTGCTCAGCTTAGACGTCGGTCCCAGCGTCTCGCCCAGTCTAACAGTGTGCAGAGGATTACTGCTGCCACTCCAGGCTCTGCTATTGTGGCCAGTACTGGTTAGCGGCGAGCAGACGTCTTTAGGACAGTCCTTGTTTTCCCCTTCTGAGCATGCCCAGGGTGAGATCTCTCATTGGAGATCAGGGGTCACATGCTCAGGTACTGCAGCAGTTCCTATTGGTCCGCCAGGAAGGTCCTGTGACTACTGGTGTTCTGGAACAGTTTCATTGGTCCTTGTTTCTGGCAGGTCCTGTAGCTGTTACTATAAAAGGGTGGCATGGCTGGGCCGCCATGCGCTAATATCAATTGCATTATGTGCTTTGCGCCAGTGTGATCATGCACGCATGTGGTTAGGGCTCGGCTGAAATAAGCCCCTAGAATACCGGCACCTCCGGTGAGGAGATTTGAGTGCAAGTGGTTAGGGCTTGGCTGAAATAAGTTAGAGTGGCCGGATAAAGTCCTCATTCTGGTATACTGGAGAGGTCTGGCTGATCATATAAAGGACGCTTTGGCCTCCAGGGAGATTCCTGCCTCACTGGTGAAGCTTATCTCCATCTCTACCCGCATCGACCTCCATTTTCACGAGCAGAGGTTGGAGTGGGCCCAGTGTAGGCAGAGGTTTCGGCTGGCTCCCACCTTTGCCAAACCTCTGGAATCCCCCGTTCAGGCGTCTGACCCCCAGGAGACCTTGGAGGCTACTCGAGTGGGACCTAAGTCTCAGGCCGCTCGAGCTTCCGTGGTCTGTAGTGTGTGCCAGCAGCAGGGGCATTATGCCAACCAATGTCCACAGTGGTTGCGCAAATGGCCGTGTCCAGTAAGCATGAGAGCAGGGTCACTGGACGCAACGGCTTTTGTTCCAAAAGTGCTTCTTAAAGGGACAATTACCATAGGTCCATCTACTATTCCAGTCAAGTTCTGTGTGGATTCTGGGGCAGAGGGAAATTTTGTGTCTTCCACCTTTGCTTCTCGCCACAACATACCTCTGGTGAAGCTCACCGAACCAGTGTCGGTTAGAGTGGTAAATGGATCAATTCTGTCCTCACCAATCACCCATCAGACTGTCCTTCTTCCCCTGTCTGTGTTGCCGTCCCATCAGGAGAATATATCTCTTTTTGTCCTTCCTGAAGGAAAGGACGACGTTCTGTTGGGATTACCCTGGCTCCGCCACCACTCTCCCCATATTGAGTGGTCTTCTGGGAGAATTATGGGTTGGGGTGAATCATGTAAAGGCAGATGCATTAGGGACAGCGTTCAGGTCACCACCACAGAGATACCCTTAGACCTCACTCCGATTCCCAAGGTTTACTGGTCTTACGCAGACGTATTCTCCAAGAGAGCTGCAGAGACTCTTCCGCCTCATCGCCCCTACGACTGTCCTATCGATCTCTTGCCTGGAGCTGAACCTCCTAGGGGAAGGGTTTATACCCTCTCTCTCCCTGAAACGGAGGCTATGTCCCAATATATTCAGGAGAACTTGGCAAGAGGATTCATTAGGAAGTCGGTATCACCAGCGGGAGCGGGGTTCTTCTTCGTGCAGAAGAAGAACGGAGAGTTACATCTGTGTATAGACTATAGGGGTCTTAACGCTATCACCGTGAAAAATAAATACCCTTTGCCGCTGATCTCTGAGCTCTTTGATAGGCTTCGGGGAGCAAGGGTATTTACCAAGTTAGATCTGCGGGGTGCGTATAACCTGATTCGC
>JARQOD010013637.1:0-14604 GCA_033576555.1 Oophaga sylvatica
AATCAGTCATTAACCCCTTCATGATCTTGCCATTTTTTGAAATTCTGACCAGTGTCCCTTTATGAGGTAATAAGCAGGAACGCTTCAACGGATCCTAGCGATTCTGAGAAAGTTTTTTCGTGACATATTGGGCTTCATGTTAGTGGTAAATTTAGGTCGATAATTTTTGCATTTATTTTTGAAAAAAAATGGAAATTTGGCAAAATTTAGAAAATTTCACAATTTTCAAATTTTTAATTTTTATTCTGTTAAACCAGAGAGTTATGTGACACAAAATAGTTAATAAATAACATTTCCCACTTGTCTTCTTTGCATCAGCACAATTTTGGAAGCAAAAAATTTTTTTTTATAGGAAGTTATAAGGGTTAAAAGTTGACCAGCGATTTCTCATTTTACAGCAAAATTTACAAAACCATTTTTTTAGGGACCATCTCACATTTGAAGACACTTTGAGGGGTCTGTATGGCAGAAAATACCCAAAAGTGACACCATTATAAAAACTGCACCCCTCAAGCTACTCAAAACTACATTCAAGAAGATTATTAACCCTTCAGGTGCTTCACAGGAACTAAAGCAACGTGGAAGGAAAAAATGGACATTTTAATTTTTCCAACAAAAATTTTATTTTAGCATCAATTTTTTCATTTTTGCACGGGCAACAGATAAAATGGATCCTAAAATTTGTTGGGCAATTTCTCCTGAGTACACAGATACCTCATATGTGGTCATAAACCACTGTTTGGGCGCACGGCAGGGCTCAGAAGGGAAGGAGCGCCATTTGACTTTTTGAATGGAAAATTAGCTCCAATCATTAGCGGACACCATGATGCGTTTGGAGAGCCCCTGTGTGCTTAAACAATGAAAAAAACCCACATGTGACACCATTTTGGAAACTAGACCTCTTATGGAACTTATCTAGATGTGTTGTGAGCACTCTGAACCCCCAAGTGCTTCACAGAAGTTTATAACGCAGAGCAGTGAAAATAAAAAAATCATTTTTTTCCTCAAAAATGATTTTTTAGCCCGCTATTTTTTATTTTCACAAGGGTAACAGGAGAAATTGGACCACAAAAGTTGTTGTGCAATTTTTCCTGAGTACACCAATACCCCATATGTGGGGGGGGAACCACTGTGTTGGCGCATGGGAGAGCTCAGAAGGGAAGGAGCGCCATTTTGGAATGCAGACTTGATGGAATGTTCTGCGGGCGTCATGTTGGTTTGCAGAGCCCCTGATGTGCCTAAACAGTAGAAACCCCCCACAAGTGACCCCATTTTGGAAACTAGACCCCCAAGGAGCTTATCTAGATGTGTAGTGAGCACTTTGAACCCCCAAGTGCTTCACAGAAGTTTATAAACGCAGAGCAGTGAAAATAAATCATTTTTGTTTCTCAAAAATGATTTTTTAGCCTATTTTTTTATTTTCCCAAGGTAACAGGATAAATTGGACACCAAAAGTTGTTGTCCAGTTTTTCCTGAGTACGCTGGTGTCCCGTATGAGGGGAAACCACTGTTTGGGTGCACAGCAGGGCTCAGAAGGGAAGGAGCGCCATTTGACTTCAATGGAAAATTAGCTCCAATCGTTAGCGGACACCATGTCGAGTTTGGAGAGCCCCTATGTGCCTAAACTTTGGAGCTCCCCCACAAATGACCCCATTTTGGAAACAAGACCCCCTAAGGAACTTATTTAGATGCACAGTGAGTACTTTAAACCCCCAGGTGCTATACAGAAGTTTATAACGCACAGCCTGAAAATAAAAAATCATTTTTTTTCTCAAAAAATGATTTCTTTAGCCCCTATTTTTTATTTTCACAATGGTTACAGGAGAAAATGGACCCCAAAAGTTGTTGTCCAGTTTGTCCTGAGTACGCTGGTACCCCATATGTGGGGGGTAACCACTGTTTGGGCACACGTCAGTGCTCGGAAGGGATGTAGTGACGCTTTGAAATGCCAACTTGATGGAATGGTCTGCGGGCATCTTGTTACGTTTGCAGAGCCCATGATGTGCCTAAACAGTAGAAACCCCCCAAGTGACCCCATTTTGGAAACTAGATCCCCCAAGGAACTCCTCTAGATGTGTGGTGAGCACTTTAAATCTCCAAGTTCTTCACAGAAGTATATAACGCAGAGCTGTGAAAATAAAAAAATCATTTTTTTTCCACAAAAATAATTTTTTTAGTCCCCAATTTTTTTCCCAAGAGTAACAGGAGAATTTAGACCCCTAAAGTTGTTGTGCAATCTTTTCTGAGTACGCTGATACCCCATATGTGGGGGTAAACCACTGTTTGGGCACACGTCGGGGCTCGGAATAAAGGGAGCACTGTTTCACTTTTAACAGTCAATCAGAGCGATCGTAGCCACGTAGGGGTTAAGCCAACCCCCCTGTGGTGAAGCACAAAGGGTCTTGTGCCTGCGTGTTGGGTGACCTTTCAGTGACCCCGGTCACCCGACCCGCAGGAACGCGATCCTTTCATGACACATACGCTGTGTCACAGGCCATGAAGGGTTAATTTTCCAGGCATCAGAGCTCTCACCTTGACTTTGCGGTTTATGTGCTGTTGGGCTATTATAATCTACTGTCCTGTTATATGTTCTTTTCTCTATCCTGGGTCCAGTCTGAATCTCTGGTACTTTCACCTGTTCACCTGACCTTCATTTATACTGGTCTGATCACTTGCATTCTTAAAAACTGGAGACATTTCTTAAAGCAAAATTAAACAGCAAAAATGCACAATAAATAAAAATATATCCAAACAATTCTTTCTTTAACACTCACCCTGTTTTGAACCTTATCACAAAAAAAATAGAAAAAATAAATAAATGAACTCTATATCTCAGAGGATAAGCCATGATTATCCCCACTTCACCACTATGTCTGGCTGTAAGACAACTGTCTATAGCAGAAGCTTCCTGGCTAAGGCTAGGTTCACATTATGTTTTACCAGCCCGTTCAACACATAGCGTTGACGGGCTGGTAACGGTATAGTATAACGCGATCACGTTATGCTACACCCGCTAGCGCAGATGAATCAGCAGATGAAGTGAAGGAGCCCAGATGCTGCAGCCCGCGTCCGAGGCTCCGTCACTGAATGATGGCACGCCCGCAAATGGGGTGAAAGGCAGCGTTAACAGACTGCGTTACACCGCGTTATACCTGTCACGCTGTTCTGTCTGTACTTGGTAGTCGGCGTGATAATGCATATTTCTGCTTTAACCCTTTGCTCCTTCCCCCTAATTGAGCTGGGATACTGTTGGCTGTTACCTGTATGGATGCTGCTCAGTTCCCAGCTCCGCTGCGTAGCCGTGCATGCTTGAGTGTCTCCGCTGCGCTGCATGACCACCTGCATGTGCGGTCCCTGGCTATTGCTGTGGAAGCTAACCGTAGTTTGCAAGGTCCTCTGCAGTGGTGCATGACTTACTACACGTGTTTAGGCTACAGCCGTTGCCAGGTGTCCTTGCTGTGCTGATTTGTGTCTGGCTGCATAGGGTGCGCGGGCCACACCTTCCCTGCTTTTATCAGGGTTAGTGTGTGTACTTGAAATGCTGTCCCCAGCCAATTGCTGAGGGGCAGCTCCTATATAAAGGCTCCCTGCCCTATGGGTGGGGCCTTAGCTACTCACATAGCTTCTGAATCTTGCCATGTGTGTTGTGTGTTCCAGTACCTGTCCCTGTGCCTATCCTAGAGGCGTAATTCTATGCTTGAATCCCTGATCCTGTACCCGTCCCTGTGCCTTTCCTAGAGGCGGTAATTCTAGGCTTGAATCCCTGATCCTGTACCAGTCCCTGCGCCTATCATGGAGGCGGTAATTCTAGGCTTGAATCCCTGATTCTGTACCTGTCCCTGCGCCTATCCTGTTTCCTCTTGGAAGAAGGAGTCCGGTGTGGGTGGTGCTGACTTTCTGTTACTCTGTGCTCAGCTTGTTTTTGGTGCAATCCCCGGCCGGCTCCAGTTGAGCCTGGCGGGTCTTTGTCACGCGGTCTTATGATATGTGTACGATGTCAGTAAACTATTCTTACAGAAACAACACTCTATACAACATATAGATTAGCAACATCAGCATGTAAGTATAGAATAGAATTACCTGACACGATATCCGTTGAACTCAGGATTAATCTTGAGGACTTGATACACTGTCACAGGAAAGAGGAGGCCCGGGGGTCTAACCTGACCCTAAACTGGGGTCCTAACTAATCCCTCACCTTGGAGGTACTGATAATGGTTCAGAGGTCCAAGTCTCCAGCCTAACCCTGTCTCCTATCAGTCCCTGAACCCTGTAATCAGTCCTAAGAAGGATTCTGATTACCACCAAAGGAATATGGGCTGATCTCTGCTAAATACACAGATTAGCAATATAAGACAGACTGGAGAAAACACAGACTTGCATACACACTCAAACACAGAAGGAACATAAATGATCTGGGATATTAAACTCTAAGCAAGGTGAGCTTAAAACAACTAAGGAGCTCTTTAACTTAAGTCTATACAGATACAATCCTATCTGTGGTCTGCATGAAGAATTTCACTGGCAACTCCCAAAACAGACCACCAGAGATTTAAAGGAAACCAATCAACAAATAATTAATTGCAGCCGGGAGAAACTGCACCCAGTCCCAGAACTGAGCACAGACAGAATTAACTCCCTAACTGCCAAACACAAAGAAACAGCAACTCAGCTGTGAGAAGTCAGAATGTGCAACCGCGACGATCTTCGTGGCGATGCACACATGACAGTACCCCCCCTTCTACGAGGGGCCTCCGGACCCTCAGGGCCAGGTTTGCCCGGGTGAGCTCTGTGGAAGGTCCGCACCAAACGATCTGCGTTAATGTCAGACGCAGGAACCCACGTCCTCTCCTCTGGACCATACCCCTTCCAATGCACCAAGTACTGAAGGGACCGGCGATTCAGACGTGAGTCAATGATCTTTGACACTTGAAACTCCAAATTACCATTGACCACCACTGGAGGAGGAGGTAGAGGTGATGGTATGACTGGTGCCACGTACCTCTTAAGTAATGACTTGTGGAACACATTATGAATTTTAAACGTAGGAGGGAGGTCCAGACGAAATGCCACAGGATTAATTATGGAACTGATCCTGTACGGCCCGATGAATCTGGGGCCCAGCTTCCAGGAGGGAACTTTAAGTTTTATATTCCTGGTAGACAACCATACCAGATCGTTCACATTAAGATCTGGACCAGAAACTCTCCTCCTATCAGCCATACGTTTATAACGGTTCCCCATAGCACTCAGATTATTCAATACACCTCTCCACACTGAAGCAAGTGACGACGAGAAACGCTCCTCCTCAGGAACCCAGAAGGGCCCCCCCCATTGAAAGTACAAAACTGGGGATGAAAACCATATGCCCCAAAAAACGGGGATTTACCAGTGGACTCGCTCCGCCTGTTGTTAAGAGCGAACTCTGCCAGAGGCAAGAAAGAAGACCAGTCCTCCTGGTTCTCTGAGACAAAACACCGAAGATAAGTCTCTAGGCTTTGATTCAGACGCTCTGTCTGACCATTGGTCTGCGGATGAAAAGCCGAGGAAAATGACAATTGCATCCCCGACGTAAACAAAATGCCCTCCAAAACTTGGACACAAACTGAGACCCCCTATCTGACACCACATCAGAAGGCAACCCATGAAGTCTCACAATCTCCCAATGAACACCTGCGCCAGAGTTTTAGCATTAGGGAGGGCAGGAAGAGCAATGAAATGTGCCATCTTACTGAACCTGTCAACAACCACCAGTATGACCGTCTTCCCTGACGACTGAGGAAGGTCCGTGATGAAGTCCATAGACAAATGAGTCCATGGACGCTCCGGAAGTTTCAAGGGTAAGAGGGTCCCAGATGGACGGGTATGAGGGGTCTTAGAGCGAGCACAAACCCCACAGGACGCGACAAAAGTTTAAAACATCTTTATTAACGTTAGGCCACCAAAACCGGCGAGAAAGGAGATCTAAAGTAGCCTTACTCCCTGGATGTCCTGCTAAAGCAGAATTATGATGTGCCTCAATAACCTTTTGTCTCAACTGATTTGGGACAAACAGTCTCCCTGGAGGTCCTGCAGGGGCGTCCCCCTGAGCCTCTAATACCTCCTCCTCAAGCTCAGAACATACAGCCGACACTACCACCCCCTCCTGAAGGATAGGAATCGGGTCATCCGTTTTCCCAGCCCTGGGAAACTGCGAGACAAGGCATCAGCCTTAACATTCTTAGATCCAGGGCGATAAGTGACAACAAAATTAAACCTGGTAAAAAACAACGACCATCGAGCTTGTCTGGAATTCAGACGCTTAGCAGATTCCAAATACAGCAGGTTCTTGTGATCAGTAATGACGGTGACCGGGTGGACTGCCCCCTCCAAAAAGTGACGCCATTCTTCAAAAGCCAACTTAATGGCCAAAAGTTCCCTATTGCCGATATCATAATTCCTTTCGGCGGACGACAATTTCTTAGAAAAGAAAGCGCACGGATGCCATTTACCAGGGGACGGACCCTGGGACAATATTGCACCCACCCCTACGTCAGACGCGTCCACCTCCACAACGAACGGCTGTGATGCATCTGGTTGGATGAGAACGGGTGCCGAAGCAAAACATTTTTTCAAAGAGGAAAAAGCTTGGCAAGCTTTGTCCGACCATTTAGAAAAATCCGTCCCTTTTCTTGTCATGTCAGTGAGAGGTTTGACAACAGATGAGAAATTACAAATAAATTTCCGGTAGTAGTTAGCAAACCCCAGAAAACGCTGCAGAGCCTTAAGATCCCTGGCTGATCCCATTCAAGCACTGCTCTCACCTTTTCAGGGTCCATACGGAAACCGGAGGCTGACACCAAGAAACCCAAAAACTGAAGTTCCTGTACGGCGAATACACACTTTTCCAGTTTGGCGTATAGTTTATTGTCTCGCAAGATCTGCAACACCTGTCTCACATGCTCCTGGTGAGACACAAGATCTGGCGAGTAAATTAAAATGTCATCCAAATATACGACCACAAACAGCCCCACCAGATGACGAAAAATGTCATTAACAAAATGTTGGAATACTGCTGGTGCAGTAGTCAGACCAAAAGGCATGACAAGGTTCTCATAATGTCCCTCCGGCGTGTTAAACGCCGTTTTCCACTCATCCCCCTCTTTTATCCTAATCAGATTATACGCCCCCTGAGATCCAATTTAGAGAACCATTTGGCGCCAACAATTTGATTGAAGAGATCAGGAATCAGAGGGAGTGGATACGGATCTCGAACAGTAATCCGATTAAGTTCGCGGAAATCCAAGCAAGGGCGTAGGCCTCCATCTTTTTCTTCACAAAGAAGAACCCCGCGGCCACTGGGAAGATGAAGGTCTAATATGCCCTTTGGCCAGACTTTCCGAAATATAATCTTTCATAGCCTGCCTCTCAGGACCAGAAAGGTTATATAACCTAGCTTTAGGTAACTTAGCATCAGGAAGTAAATTAATAGAACAGTCATATACGCGATGAGGAGGCAACTCCTGACACCCCTCCTCAGAGAACACATCCCCAAAGTCCTCCAAAAAAGGAGGCAAAGTACTAGGCACGACCGCACTGATGACTGTGTTCATGCAGTTACTTTTGCAAAACTCACCCCATTGGCTTATCTCTCTGGACTGCCAATTAATCACAGGGTTATGTTTAACCAACCAAGGAAGTCCCAACACAATAGGAGTAGGTAGACCCTCCAACACATAACAAGATAATAGTTCCCTATGTATTGCCCCTACCCGAAGGTCAATGTTATGAACCTCATGAACAAAGCTACCTTGGCCGAGAGGCCTGGCGTCAATGGAGAATATAGGGATCGGTTTGACCAATACACTCAGATGCATACCTTGAGCCTGAGCAAACTGAGCGTCAACCAGATTAGCCCCGGACCCACTATCAAGAAGAACAGAAAATCTCTCCACTCTCGTACCAACCACCACCTCCACTGGTACAAGGAACTGAGAAGAACTAGCGGACGAAATACATACTCCCAGGTTGTCGTCCACCACACAACCTGGGATTAACAGTTTTCCGGCGACTTCTTGCTCAACAAGGCACGGGACGGACATCCCCCAACAAAATGTCCCTCTTTCCCGCAGAAGAAACACCTTCTAGTCCTGCGGCGTACCGCCAATCCCCTCCTACGAAATGATGTCCCTCCCAACTGCATAGGCTCCTCCGAACAACAAGGGGAACCTCAACATAAGGGACTTTAGTAGTAGGTGGAGTAACAACAGGGGGCGGAGTTACCTCGCACCTCTCCCGGAGCCGTCTATCAGTACGGATAGCCAGGGCCATAGCAGCCTCCAGTGATGGAGGAGAATCATACTGAGCCAAAACGTCCTTTAATTTGTCAGAAAGCCCATGACAAAACTGGCTCCTAAGAGCTGGGTCATTCCACTGAGTATCTGTGGCCCATCTACGGAACTCAGAAGCAAATTCCTCCGCCGGACGATCCCCCTGCTGTATCTTACGTAATTTTGTCTCAGCAAGAGAGACCCGATCTGGATCATCATATACCAAACCCAGGGCAGTAAAAAATCGATCTACTGACTGTAGAGCCGGGATCCCGGAGGAAGGGAAAATGCCCAGGATTGAGGGTCCCCTTGTAGGAGCGAGATAACAATTCCCACTCTCTGCTCTTCACTCCCTGATGATCGAGGCCGAAGCCGAAAATACAATTTACATGCTTCCCTGAAGGTAAAAAATTTGTCTCGCCCACCAGTGAACCTGTCCGGGAGAGCTACTTTAGGTTCAAATTTGGTTTGCTCCGAGGGAGACAAAACTTTGGACTTAATGTCCGTCAGCTCCATGGATAATCCCTGCAACTGCAGAGCCAGCTGGGCTACTGGATCCATGGCAACTGGGAATAATTTTATGGGCCAGTGAAAATGTCACGCGGTCTTATGATATGTGTACGATGTCAGTAAACTATTCTTACAGAAACAACACTCTATACAACATATAGATTAGCAACATCAGCATGTAAGTATAGAATAGAATTACCTGACACGATATCCGTTGAACTCAGGATTAATCTTGAGGACTTGATACACTGTCACAGGAAAGAGGAGGCCCCGGGGGTCTAACCTGACCCTAAACTGGGGTCCTAACTAATCCCTCACCTTGGAGGTACTGATAATGGTTCAGAGGTCCAAGTCTCCAGCCTAACCCTGTCTCCTATCAGTCCCTAAACCCTGTAATCAGTCCTAAGAAGGATTCTGATTACCACCAAAGGAATATGGGCTGATCTCTGCTAAATACACAGATTAGCAATATAAGACAGACTGGAGAAAACACAGACTTGCATACACACTCAAACACAGAAGGAACATAAATGATCTGGGATATTAAACTCTAAGCAAGGTGAGCTTAAAACAACTAAGGAGCTCTTTAACTTAAGTCTATACAGATACAATCCTATCTGTGGTCTGCATGAAGAATTTCACTGGCAACTCCCAAAACAGACCACCAGAGATTTAAAGGAAACCAATCAACAAATAATTAATTGCAGCCGGGAGAAACTGCACCCAGTCCCAGAACTGAGCACAGACAGAATTAACTCCCTAACTGCCAAACACAAAGAAACAGCAACTCAGCTGTGAGAAGTCAGAATGTGCAACCGCGACGATCTTCGTGGCGATGCACACATGACAGTCTTGCACTAGACCGCTTGGGTTTCTTTTTAGATCGTTTCCAGATGTCCGGTTCCGATCCTTCCCTGCCTGATGCCCGGAGCCTGCCGATTGTTGCCAGATGTCCAGAGTCCGATGCAAGTGTTGGTCTTGTGATCCAGTCTGTGTTCCTGATGTCCTGTCTGTGTTCCTGATTCCGTGTTCCTGATGTCCGGTCCGTGTTCCTGATTCCGTGTTCCTGATGTCCAGTCCATGTTCCTGACATCCAGTCCATGTTCCTGATGTCCTGTCCGTGTTCCTGATTCTGTGTTCCTGATGTCCGGTCCATGTTCCTAATTCCATGTTCCTGAGTCCGTGTTCCTGATGTCCGGTCCATGTTCCTGAGATCCAGTCAGTGTTCCTGATGTCCAGTTTCCTGATGTCCGGTTCGTGTTCCTGAGATCCAGTCCGTGTTCCTGATGTCCTGTCCGTGTTCCTGATTCCGTGTTCCTGAGATCCAGTCTGTGTTCCTGATGTCCAGTTTCCTGATGTCCGGTTTGTGTTACTGAGATCCAGTCCATGTTCCTGATGTCCAGTCTGTGTTCCTGATTCCATATTCCTGTGTCCATGTTCCTGGGGTCCAGTTCGTGTTCCTGAGTTCGTGATCCTGAGATTTAGATTCTGTTTGTCTTTACTTTATTACCTCAGTAAACTTTACTTACTCTATACCTGAAGTTGTGCGGTGTAATGAAGTTCTACGTGTCTCTTCCTTGTCCACATGCTCAGCTGCCACAGAACCCTGGTCTCTGCCCTTCTCTAGTTCGGGTAGACTGGGTCCCCATCTGCGATGTGGAGGGTCCATATTGCGTCCCCGGGGGACGCCCGCCCCACGCTGTGGTGGTTGGTCAGCGTGGGGGCGATTATGGCTGGGCCGCTCCTAGGCGGCTGCAGCCAATCGTGACAATACCGCGGTGTAACGCAGTCCATCTAACGGACTGCCATAACGCAATATGAACCCAGTCTAAGGTAGCAGGGCTGCAGCCAGCCTCCAAAGATGGACCTAACCAGTTGCAGATTATCCCTGGTCTGCTCTGTAGGATTTCTACTAGATTGACCATTTAGGGTATGTATGCCAGATGTCTTTTCACTTCAGGTTAACCTGCTAAGTTTTTCAAGCAGAAGACGCTTCATAAAACCTTTTTTTCCTGAAGCATGTTTTGTGTTGTTCTCTGCACACATATACTGCTCAGCTTTCCTAGCTGACTCATGCAGTCTCTATTCAGAAATACCCTGGCATGTCTCTCTCTCTCAGCTACAACTCACATTTTGGCTGGACACTCACTAGTAGCACACTTGACTCTGTTCCATCCAACAGACTGACACACCTAGTAAATAGAGGCCCTGGTTCTAGTGAAAGCTAGTTAAAGCTAGGACTTAACCCTGACATCCCAGACTCTGCTACATACATTATTGGAGGGTTTTCCCATGGTTATTGTGACTTTTTTTTACTGCCTTTTTTGTAATTTTTTTTAGATCTCCACTGAATAATAATGAATACTCTATCAAAAACAACTTCAAAATGAACCAAAGAGCTTTAAGGTGTCTTGTATTGTAAAGTACAGAGCATCTTCCGAGTGGAAAATGCATGAAGAATTGTCAGCATACTTTCTTTAACTGCTTGCCATTTTTAAAATCCTGATGCAGTTAACTCTTTCAGCCCCCAAGCCTGTTTTCACCTACATGACCAGGCCAAATTTTATTATTCTAACCAGTGTCACTTTATGTGTTAATAACTCTGGAACGCTTCAACGGATCCCTGAGACTGATTTTTGTGACACATTATACTTCATGATAGTGGTAAAATTTGTTCGACATGACTTGCTTTTATTTGTGAAAAAAAGGAAATTGGTGAAAATTTTATATTTTTATACCCTTAAACCAGAGTGTTATCTCACACAAAATAGTTAATAAAATAACATTTCCCACATGTGTACTTTACGTCAACACAATTTTTAAACAATTTTTTTTTGTTAGAAGGGTTAGAAGTTGACCAGTGATTTCTCATTTTTCTAAAAAAAAAATTACAAAACCATTTTTTTTAGAGACCACATCACATTTGAAGTTGATTTGGGGGGAATGCATATATGAAGAAAATACCCAACAGTAAAACCATTCTAAAAACTGTACCCTGAAAGACCTCAAAACCATATTTAAGAAGTTTATTAACCCTCAGGTGCTTCACAAGATTAATGCAATGTAGAAGGAAAAAAAATTACTTTTTTTCACAAAATTTTTTACTTTAGCCCCAAATTTTTATTTTCACAAGGGTAACAGAGAAATTGGACCCCATGATTTATTGTAATTTGTTGTGCACCTTCTGCTGAGTGTGCCGATACCCACGTGTTGGGGAAAACTTCTATTTGGGCAAATGGCAGAGCTCTGAAGGAAGGAGCACTGTTTGACTTTTGAATGCAAAAATGGCTGGAATCGAGAGTGGACGCCATGTTGCGTTTGGGGAGCCCCATGATGTGCTTAAACAGTGCAAACACCTCCAGAAAAGACCCAATTTTGGAAACTACACCGCTCAATGAATGTATCTAGATGAGTTGTGAGCACCTTGAACCCCAAAGTGCTTCACAGAAGTTAATACCGTAGAGTTGTGAAAATAAAATTCACGTTTTTCCAACAAAATTTTTTAGCCCCAAATTTTGCATTTTCACAAGTAACAGGAGAAAATGCACTGTACAATTTGTTGCAAAATTTCTCCTGAGTACGCTGATACCCCATATGTGATGAAAAACTACTGTTTGGGCACACGGCAGGGCTTGGAAGGGACTTTTTGATCGCAAAATTTGCTGGAATCATTACCAGATGCCGTGACACATTTGTAGAGTAGTGTTATGTTTTGGTAGCTGAGGAGAATAAGCAAAAACGGCAATACACCAGAGAGGCTGGAACCTATTGGATTGCAGTAACCTGAACTAACCACACAACTAAGTAGCCGTGGAGCGTTCCTACGTTGATCCTAGACGCCTCGTCACAGCCTGAGAGATAACTACACCTAAAGGCAGAAAGATGAAAGCTATCTGCCCCGAGCAGATCCCAAAAGAAAATAGGAAGCCCCCAAACAGTAATTGCGGTTAGACAAGAAGAAGCACGGACACAGACAGAAAATAGAATGAGCAAACGCTGGGGCCCAATCTGTCTAGACAGAAAAGTACAGGAAAGGATACTCACTGCAATCAAAAAAAAAACCCCTAAAAAATACCAACTCTTCTGATTGCAAAAACACCTGAGATCACACAATCTCCAACACCTAAAATCAGATCTCTGGTGTAACAAAACTAAGCCGCAGCCACTGATAAAACATGAAAAAGCAAATGAACAAATAACAGTGGCTCCAGATAAACTGAGAGGAGCACAAGCCCCCAGAGGGGAACTGGCTGACCTCCACAGAAGTGCAGGAACAATGCAAGAAGCAAGCAGAAAAAGAAAAGCAGAAAATATCTTATCTGATAGCAGAAGATGCAGGCAAGACTCAGCAAACTTCCAAATGAACCAGGAACCAAGACTGAGACAAGAACAATTGATCACCAGCAACCATCATGGGAGGGAACCTCCCTTATATCAGACCAGTCCGTGATCCCAGATTGCCATTCCTCGCTGAAAGGTTCAGTACTGTCTGTAAACACCAGAGGGAGCCTCTGCTCAGAAACCATCTCTAGCACATTCATAACAGTACCCCCCCTTGAGGAGGGGGCACCAAACCCTCACTTGTGCAACCAGGCGGATCAGGATGATCTCGGTGATAGGCACGGATCAGACTCCTAGCATGGATGTCCGTAGCAAACACCCAAGAATTGTCCTCCTGACCATAACCTCTCCACTTAACCAAATACTGGAGTTTCTGTCTAGAAAAACGAGAATCCTATATTTTCTCAACCACATACTCCAGATTGCCCTCAACCAAAACAGGTCAGGAGGCATAGCCATAGGAACCACTGGCTCGACAAACCTCTTCAATAAGGACTTGTGAACACGTTATAGATCTTAAATGTCCCTGGAAGAAGCAAACGGAAGGGAAACAGGATTAAGAATCTCCATGATCTTATAAGGTCCAATGAACCTGGCTTAAACTTTGGAGATGCAACCCTCATAGGGATATTTCTTGAGGACAACCAAACCAAGTCCCCCACTTTAAACCGAGGACCATCAGTCCTATGCTGGTTGGCAAACCGTTGGGCCTTCTCCTGAGAGAGAGACAACTTCTCCACTACCTGGTCCCAAATCTGCTGAATTCGCTCCACAACAGAGTCAACACCCGGACAGACAGAAGCCTTCGCCTGTCCCGAAGAAAATCGAGGGTGAAACCCAAAATTGCAGAAAAATGGAGACATCAAGGTGGGAGAGCTAGCCCTAATTATTAAGAGCAAACTCAGCCAAAGGGAAAAAAGAGACCCAGTCATCTGATCAGCAGACACAAAACATCTCAAATAAGTCTCCAAGGTCTGGTTTGTTCTCTCGGTTTGTCCATTGGTCTGAGGATGAAAAGCAGAGGAGAAAGATAATTGAACACCAAGTTTAGAACAAAATGTCCTCCAAAATCTGGGAAAAAAACTGGACTCCTCTGTCATACACAATGTTCTCCCGGAATGCCATGTATGTTATGAATGTGTTAGAGACGGTTTCTGAGCAGAGGCTCCCTCTGGTGGTTACAGACAGTACTGAACCTTTCAGCGAGGCGTGGCAATCTGGGTTCACTGACTGGTCTGATATAAGGAGGTTCCCTCCCATGATGGTTGCTGGTGATCAATTGTTCTTGTCTCAATTGTGGTTCCTGGTTCATTTGGAGGTTTGCTGGAGTCTTGCCTGCATCTCCTGCTTTCAGATAAGATATTTTTTGCTTTTCTTTTTGTGCTTGCTTTTTGTATTGCTTTCTGCACTTTTGTGAGGTCAGCCAGGTCCCCTCCTGGGGCCT
>JARQOD010013638.1:0-14599 GCA_033576555.1 Oophaga sylvatica
GAGCTAAGTTTGATGGGGGAGCATTAAAGGAAAAAATAATTTTTTTTGTTTTTTTTTATTTTTTCCTAAAATTTCGCAGAGTCCTTTAAAAAGTGCTCAAAAAAAAAATTGAACTTCATGAATGCTGTTGACAATATTTATTGAAAATAATCCAACTAGTCAAAAGGGTTCGTACGGGGGATCGAACTCCCCATTTTAAGATTTTTGGGGTTGGGGACCCTCCAAAAGGGGTGGGGAAAATTTCCCCCCCTTTGTCTAGGTGGGGAAGTGACCCAACAAAGGGAAAAGGGGAAAAGATGTTTAAAATTTGATAGATAATAGTAGATAGAAATAGATGGGGAGATAGATAGATAGGGGGATAGATAATGGGTTTAAAAAATAATACTGATTAAAAAAATGTAAGGGTTAAAAATTGATGTAATAGATAGTAATAAATATATAGATAATGATAGTACAGTTGGCTCAAAATTTTACCTACCCTGTCAAATTTTTGCTTTCTTGGCCTTTTTTCAGAGAATATGAATTAACCAAAAACTTTTTCCCCCAGGGTTAGGGGTTGGTAACAGATAGTAATAAAAATTTACCCCAAATTTGTCCAAAAAAAATACTATTTTTAGAAAATTTTTTTTCATACACAAAATAATCTTTCATGGATGTGGCCCCATGATGGGAAAGGATTCCAACTGAAAATGAATAAAAAAACTAATATTTTTTGATAAAATATAAAAACTAAACAAAAAAAAGCAGGAAAATTTCCAAAAAGGGGGCAGAGACAAAGCAATACCCCAAAAAAAAAGCCTATGGGTTCAAAATAAATATTTTGTGATAATAAATGTACAAACCCCTCATGGTTTAAAGGAGGAAAACAATGGGAAGGCACCATAAAAATGCAGTATAAAAATTCAAATCCTACTTTACCACTTTACCCGCAAAATTGCAAAAATGGGAAGGACAATATTAGAAAATCTAAGTGCGGGAGATCACAGTACGGGGGCTGTTTCCCCCACACCCGATGGACGCCATTTCACTGCTACGTCTGCTGGTAAAACTACAGAACAGACCAAATTTTTTGGAAAACCACCTTCTCTTTTAAAGATTTTCTGTATTTTCTGACAAAAAATTTTACATTCACACTGAAGGTATAAAAAACTATAAATTAACACAGGGGGAATTTTTAAACTTAAAAAAAAAAGTGTGAACAACTGAAATTATTCTTAATTCTAGGTTCTTCAAATAGCCCCTTTTTGTTTTGTGACTGCTTTGAAACACCCTTTGGTTTCTTTTGATGACTTAAAGGGGTAGTAAAAAAGGGTTTTTTCACTTCAGGGTGTGCCCTGAGGTTTAATAAGGGGGGATTTCGGGCCCTAAAAAATGGGGGTTGGGACCAAATTTGTGTTGTGCAGAAGCTGTGGATACCGCTGATATTCTACGAATAGCTGTTGAATTGTATTTGGCAAAAAAAAGCACAAGTAAAAAAAAACGAGTGCCATCAATACTTTAAAAAATGAAGGTCAGTCTCCGAAAAATTGGGAAAAAACTTTAAAGTGTCCCCAAGTGCATTTCAAAAACCATAAAGCGCTACAAGAAACTGCTCCATGAGGCCCCCCCCCCCAAAAAAGGGAAGCCCAAGAGTCACCTCTGTTCTGAGATAAGTTTTTCTGAGTCACCAGCCTCAAAAAATTTCGGGGTTTAACAGCCTCAGATTAGGACCGGGTCAAGCCACCCCGAGTTCTAGCGCAGACCATCTCTACAACAAGTTAAGAGGAACTTTGTGCAGCAGGCCTTATGGAAAAAATACGCTGGGGAAACCACTGAAAAGGCGGGAAACAAGGAAGAACTTTTTAGGCTAAAGAAACAAAAAGGGGACATTAGCCCTTTTTAAAAATCTGTGCTTTGGTCTGATGAGTCCAAATTTGGATCTTTGGGGTTTCCCCCACCGTGTCTTTTTTGCGACGCAGAAAAAAATGAACGGATGACTTACAGCCTGGTTTTTCCCCCGTTAAACTGGAGGAGGGGGGTGTGAGGGGTGGGGGGGCTTTGTGGTGACACTGTTGGGGATTTATTCAAAAATTTAAAAGGGAACTGAACCACATGGCTACCACACATCTTGCACAGCATGCAAATTTTATCCCATTTGCAAATTTTTCGCCCTCTTTTTTTTTTTAAAAGGAAAAAATGACCCCCAAACCCCCATCCGGCGTGTAAGGGCTATTTGCCAAGAAGGAAAGTGATGGGGTGCATGCCAAAAGACCCGGCCTCCCTCACCAGACCTGAACCCAATCAAATGGTTTGGGGTGAGCTGGCCCAAGTGAAGGTAAAAGGGCCAACGGCTAAACATCTCTGGGACTCCTTCAAAGTTTTTTGGGAAAACCCTTTCCCGGGGACTACCCCCCTTTAAACTCATCAAAAATGCCAAGATGTCAAAGCAGTCATCAAAACAAAGATCTATTTGAAGAACCTGAATAAAACAATTTTCAATTTTTTTCACCTTTTTTTTTAAGTATATAATTTCCCACAGGGGTTAATTCATAGTTTTGACCCTTTCCCTTTGTGAATTAAAATTTTTCAACCCATTAAATCAGAAAAAATTTAAATGAGAGGTGTGCCCAAACTTTTGGTCTGTCTGTAATACTAGACAATAAAATTAATAGATGAAAAGTCTTTTAAAAGGTTGGCAGCCTTGAATTGACCCAAAAAAATGAAAAATTCTTTGGGTTCCGATCACACCAAATATAAATTATGATGGGTGTGATTGCAACCCGGGGTCCACCGTGCAGTGATGGAGCAATCGCAGCTAGGAACAAAGGGGAGCTACGTGGAAAGCACCGAAACAAAACCCGATTAAAAATATCACTCTTGAACAGATGCAATACCGACTGTTCTCCACAGACAGCACAAGAGGCACTCAAGTTATCCTGTACGTTACAAACATAATAGGAAAAAGCTTTGGGGCCCTAACTAGCCCCCCCCATCGGGGTTGGCCTTCCTTCACACGTTTGGTAACTTTCACATGTGAATTTGCCCATGCGGTCTAAGTCAAGCGGGAAAAATTCCCCCCCCTACACTCCTGCCCCAAAAACCTTACAAAAAACGGTAGGCAACAGGGTGGGAAGTCCACCCAAAACGTTTTTCTTAACGCCCCAACACACGCTCCAAAAACCTTTTTTACGTTGTGTTCAATTCCGTCTAGAGGACCTTTTCTATAGAAAAACCAAAAAACTGCCACGCATTGGGGCAGCTGTTTCGACCACCCAAAGAGAGGTCCCCCCTACGAGCAAGCTCAGTAGGGTGTTTTGGACTAGGCCAGAAACGTCTGTTTTCCGCTTCTATCGCTATTACTTAGCTTTGGTGGAGACCCAGCAAAACAAAGGAACAGCAAGATCGAGCAATTTGCGGGGGACTGATGTATGCGAGCAGTACTCACTGCGGCTTAAGCTAAAGGGGGAGACTGCAGAGGGTGACAACCCTTGGGATCCACCCCGTGCGTGGAAAAAATCCAGCGCCTAACAAATTTCCCCCACGAATATTGCATATCACATTTTTTTAAATTTGTATGTATTGGAACAACAAAAAAACACAAAAAAGGGCAAATTGAACATATTTACACAAAACCCCAGAAATTGGCCGGCTAATTGTTGGCCCCCCAAACTTAAATTTTTGGGCTGTCCCCCTTTTAGAATAAATAACGGCAAAAAATCGCTCCTTTAAATTCCAAAAAATTTTTACCCCTCTCAATTGTGTTTTGCATCCCCTTTTCTTTTGCAAACTGTCCAGGTCTCTCAGTTTTGAAGGTGCCTTTTCCAAACAGAAATTTTAAAAGACTCTCCACAGGTGTTTTAATGGATTTTTGTTCTGGGCTCATTTCTGCCTTTTCATAACTCCCGCACTTTGTTTCCTTCCATTTCTTGTGCTTTTGAATTTTTGGTTTTGGGTCATTCTGAAGACAATGCTAGGCAGCGCGGACTGGAACACCTTGGGCCCCCGAGAAAAAAATTCTTGGGGCCCCCTTTAGCTACATAGAAATAAATACAAACCCCAAAATTTTGCAGAAAACACCTAATATCAGGGTAAATATAAGGTAGTACATGTCTTTAAATTTGTACAGGGTTGGGGTAGCCTCCCTCTAATATAAAGCCCCCCCCTCTAGGGGATAATGCCCCCCTCATAGAGGATAATGCTGCCCCCCTCATAGGGTTAATGTAGATAGATAGATAGATAGATAGAAGATAGATAGATAGATAATAATAGATAGATAGAAGATAGATGGAAAAACCCAAATACTCGAGTATTAACCGCCCCTTAATTTTTTCCAAAAAAAAACTGGAAAAACTTTTGACTCGAGTATAAGCCTAGGGGGAAAAGAGATTATGCCCCATATGCTGCCCCAGTATTTCCCCCCAAGATGCTCCTAGATTGTCCCCATATGTGCCCATGTATTATGCCCCCATAATTTCTCCTTAGATTTTTGCCCCCCTAGATTATGCCCCCCAAAATGCTCCTTAGATTATGCCCCCATGAACTCCATGTTTTTGCCCCCTAGATTATGCCCCCATAGATGCTCCATGATTAGCCCCCATAGAAGTCCATGATTAGCCCCCATAGATCCCTTAGATTATGCCCTCAAATGCTCCATAATTATGCCCCCATAAGGCTCCTTGATTATGCCCCCATGAGCTTATAATTTGCCCCCATAAATGCCTTAGATTATGCCCCCATAAAAGCCCCTAATTGTCCCCCCTAAATGCTCCCTAGATTAAAGCCCCCATAGAAGCTCCAAATTATGCCCCCTTGAAGCTCCATAATTGTGCCCCCCTAAAAGCTCCTTGATTATGCCCCCCTAAATCTCCTTAGATTATCCCCCTACATGCTCCATAGATTGTGCCCCATAAATGCTCCTGATTTGCCCCCTAGAAGCTCCATAGATTTTTTCCCCCCATAGAAGCTCCATAATTGTCCCCCAAAAATGCTCCTTAATTATGCCCCCAAAAATTGCCCCTTAATTTATCCCCCCAAAAAGCTTCTTAGATTATTCCCCCATAAATGTTCCACGATTATGCCCCTAAAAATCTCCACAATTACCCCCCCATAGATTATGCCCCTATATGTCCGATTATGCCCCCAAAATTTATCCCCCCAAAAAGGCCCACAGATTATGCCCCCATGTTTTATCCCCATAGATGCCCCACTTGCCCCCATAATGCTGCAAAAAAAAAAAAAAAGACATACTCACCTCTCTCCCTGGGGGCCAGGTGCGGGGGGGGCCCGGGACACCTGCTATTTACCGTCACCCCGGGGCCCATGCTGCGCCGCTGTTTTTTGGGCCCTCCGCAGTAAATGCTCGGCAGGGGGCGCGGCACTCACTAAAACGTCATCGCGCCCTCTGCCTGAAATTGCGAAAGGAGGACGCGTGACAAAACGAGCTCACGTTGGAGGGGTGACGGGGTAAGTAATGTATTCACGGCTTCCCACGCCCATGGGGCGGGGGAAGCGTGAATATTCATTTCTCTTTACCCACGAGGACAGGGGTCCTGCCTCCTGTCACCCACTTCGCTCCGGGAGGGGGCCCCTGGCAGCCGGTTCCCCGCTATTAGGACACCCCCGGCTGGGGGCCCCTGGAGCAGCGGGGCCCGGGCAACTGCCCCTGTTGCCACAGGGGCCGGGCCCCCCAGACCAGGGCCCCCGGGGAACCCCGGTTCCCGGTGGCCATTTCCCACCCTGGAAGGACGCAAAAAAACTTTTTAATTGGGACAACTTGCAACCCAAAATATTTTGTAATCTTCGATTCATGAGCATTTTCACCGCAAGGCACACAGTTCCAAAGCACAAAAAAAACCCAAAATATCTTTAACCTCCATCTATTTTTAAATGTGGTACTCTTTTCTTTTTTGTAGGCTTCATCCCATTTTCAGTAAACAGAATTTTGTGCTTTACCAAAAAGTTCTATCTTGGGCTCATCTGTGCCTATGCACTACATTTTGGCAAACTACAGTCTGCTTTTTTTTGCTTTGTGCAGCATGGAGTCCTCTTTTGGGCTCAGCCCAATGTTTCCTTTTTATTCAAAAATCAAAGATAATTACAATAACTGATGCACCCGATATTGAATATTCAAGGAAATGATGGCACTCTGTATACAGCGGGAGGGCTGGCCGAACAAAAGCAGCCAAAAATTTAAAAACCCTCTTCGCCTGCAACAAAATATATTTCATACCTTTATGCACCTGGTGTATCTGTACCATTTAAAGCACGTTGCACCCCTGAGCCTGCGCTCTTTGGAGCTTGATTGGGCTGCTTATCCATCTGAATTTCCTGCTTGCAACCTTTAAAAATTTTTTTTGATGTCATCCCAGGGGATTACTCAGTGACAGGGGTTTAATTTTTTGATTATTTTGGGCAAAGTGAAAAAGGGAACATAAAACTCTGGAAAGACTTTTAACCTTGGATTGTGTATTTTTCCAAAATTTTTGGGTCCTAAATTCTCAGACATTCTCTTCTTTTTTTGTCACTGGGGAACCATCAATCCAAAAAACCCGGGAGCCCCCGGAAGACAAAAGTGGTGGGGGATGCCGATACTTTTTTGGTGAAGAAGAACCCCTTCAAAACATCAACTGAAATCCCGAACACTCTCAGTGAAGTAGGTGTATCTGTCTCAAGTCCAAAATAAAAAGGGGGACTCCATGAAAGTAAAAACAAAGGGTTCACATCTGATGCAAACCCTTTATCAATTCCAAAAATAGACGGGGCCCCCGTTAAATTTGCTGAAAAAAACCCCCCCGAAGCCCGCTCAGTTCTGGAAAAGTATTCATGGACAGATGAGACAAAGATCAACCTTTACCAGAATGATGGGAAGCCAAAAGTTTTGGAGAAGAAAGGGAACGGCACATGATCCAAGGCACACCACACCTCTGTAAAACATGGTGGAGGCAACGTGATGGCATGGGCATGCATGGGCTTTCATGGCACTGGGTCACTTGTGTTTATTGATGACTAGTGTTGAGCATTCCGATACCGCAAGTATCGGGTATCGGCCGATATTCGCGTTTTTCGGAATTCCGATACTTATTTTCCCATACTTTTTTTAATATCGTATACCGGAATCGGAAGTTCCCATATTCTTTGAGAGGCAATGTGATTTTTTGTCACCAATGAGGAAACCTACGAAGTGTGGGGCCATCCTGTAATGGATGCGGTCATCTTAACTAATGGGATTGGCCTGTGATTGGCTGCGAAATGAGTCAAATGCACTATAAAAGGCGCCGCAGCCATTTTAGCGTCACTTGTGCTGTGAAACTCAGTTAGGGACAGAACGCTGCTGTTTCTGACTCTAGGGACAGTTTTGATATTGCGATTTTGTGTACTACTGTGCTTGAGGCAGGCTAGTTTACCAACCGCTGTGTAAAGCTTTTATTTTGCCAGTGTTGTTTTAACAGCTCTGTGCAAGGTTGTGTGTTGACAGTGCAGGTGACGCTGCAGTTTGCTCTGCATCCACCGCCGTTTGTAGGCATCGCACCCTGTCACTGACTCTTTTTTTTTTTTTTTTTTTTATTTAGTGGAATTGGTGCAGCTTTCCATTATATTAGAAAAAAATCAAAATCTTTTTAGTGTGACGTGCTTTTCCCTCCGTATACAATACATTGGTTGCAAACACTATAGAAGTACAGAAAGGAGCTTTTCACAGATAGTGAATAGTTGTGTTTCAGTGTTCACTGCAGTCTGTGAGGTTTTGATTTTTTGAGTGCAGATCACGCTCCAGTTAGTTCTTCAACCACTGCTGGTTGTAGTCTGCTGAGCGTGGTCACTGCCTCATCCTTCACATTTTTCTCTAATTGGGTGCGGCTCCATTTTAGTGGAAAAAAATCTAATCTATTAGTGTGACGCGCTTCCCTCCGTATACAATAAAATTGGTTGCAAACACTATAGAAGTACACAAAGGAGTAGCCCCTTTTACAGATGTGGACAGTTGTGTTTCCCGTGTTCACTTCAGTCTGTTTTTTTTACTTTTTTTAGTGCACATCACGCTCCAGTTACTTGTTCAAGCACTGCTGCTTGTACTCTGCTGAGCGTGTCTCAGTGGCTCATCCTTTTCATTTTTCTCCAATTGGTTCTGCTACATTCCCTTTAAAATAAATCTAATCTATTAGTGTGACGCGCTTCCATCCGTATAACAATACATTGGTTGCAAACACTATAGAAGTACACAAAGGATAGCACTTTCACAGATTGTGGACAGTTGTGTTTCAGTGTTCACTTCAAACTGTGTTTTTTACTTTTTTGAGTGCACATCACGCTCCAGTTACTTGTTCAAGCACTGCTGCTTGTACTCTGCTGAGCGTGTCTCAGTGGGCCATCCTTTTCATTATCTCCAATTGGTTCTGCTACATTCCATTTAAAATAAATCTTTAAACTATTAGTGTGACGCGCTTCCATCCGTATACAATACATTGGTTGCAAACACTATAGAAGTACACAAAGGGTAGCCCTTTTCCCGATTTGAATAGTTTGTTTCATGTTCACTGCAGTCTGGGGAGGTTTTTTTTTTTTTTTTTTTTTTAAATCAGCCCCGCCCTTTTACTTCTTCAACCACCGCTGCGTGACTCTGCTGAGTGTCTGCACGGTCATCCTTGTCATTTTTCAAAAATTTGGGTGCGCTTTTTATTAAAATAATTCAAATCTATTACGTGACGTCTTCCATCCGTATACAATCATTGGTTGCAAACAATATAAAGAAAAAAAAAGGGGCCCTTTCCACTACTGAACAGGGTTTTAATTTTTAAAAAAAATATTTTTTTTTTCAAATGACACAAATAAAGAAATGTTGAAGGGAATAGTCCACCCCATTGTTTGCAAAATATTACAGGTGTACATCATGCCCCTTTAAATCAACAATGTATTTTATTTACTTGTTGCTTTTATTTAAAAGCCAAGAAAAACAGAAGGATAACCTTCGCCTGCAGTGTTTTCAAAGTTCAAAACCCCCATTATGCACTTCCAAACTTGGCTTTAGGCATGATTGGGGTTGTTTTGGGCAAAGTTTTGGAGTGAGAAGGGTTCACCCTCATACCCAAGCAAAAATGCTTTTTGTTTGCATTTGTGTTAACTGTGGTATCTGCCATAAAATGCACAATTTTTTAGTTACAGATTTTTACCAAACTAATCATTGAATGGTTTTTTTAAAATTTTACGTTTTACTTGTTTTTCAGCTTAGAAATAAGGGGGTAGCCGATACTATTGTAGCCCAGCCCCTTTAACATTCATTTTTTTTTTCAAATGTGTAGCTAGGTGCAGTAATTTTTTTTCCGGGGCACACGCAGGGGAAAAGCAGCTTTTCTGAACCCCATATCAATATACTTGTGATTTGGGCTTTGGGCACGCACTTCTGAGCACAATGGCGTGTTTTTAGCCCGGAGTATGCTAGGGGGTGAAAGATGAACAAACAGGAGAAGGGGGAAAATTGCCAAAAAGTTTTAATCGAAACGGGCAGGGGGAAAAAAGGCGAGATCCTGCCTATTATTTCAAAAAGTAAGCCGTTTTACATTATCGTAGGATAGTCGCATGCAACGGTCTGTTAGTACACCCTGCAGCAGTAAAGACGCGCTCCGATAATAAAACTGGCAGCAGATAAAGCCAGCACCTCCAATGCATACTGGCTAAGCTCGGCCATGTAACCAGCTTAGGACACAAACTTGAATGGGGAAGAGCCATCTGAGAGTACACTGAGAGGGCAAGACATGTAGTCTGTAAACCATCTTAGGGAAAATTTTGCCTCCTGCTGACTGGAGCCGTCTCGGTGGTGTAGACATTGGTGGCGCTGCCACAAACTTCGACACATTTGGAACATACTGTTCTTGCCCTGTTTCAGAGGCCTGCTTGTGCTCCCTCTTGTTGCAGAGCTGTCTCCACTGCCTCGACGCACAGAGCTGCTTTGTAAAACCCGTAGCAGCAGCAGTGCTCTCGGCTGGAATGGAGAACATTATGGATTGCACCAGTGTGTCTTGGTACTTCCGCATTTTACGCTTTCCCCGGGTTTAACGGTGTGATGAGGCTTTGTAAATTTTTCCCGGTAGCGAGGGTCTAGGAGGGGGTTACACCCATTAATCAGAGTGGTGTGAATGTGTTCGTCGGCGGTCGTTTCTCCCGCCACTGCAGCATGAAATCAACCATGTGCTGCAGACTCCCAACTGGCCAAGAAACGTTTTTCCCCTGCAAGAGGCGTCATCTCCGCCTGTGTGCAATCACCCCCACCCTTGGTCTACATACTGCTTTGAGCATTGTCTACCTCCCTCTGGAGCGATGTCTTCCCCCTCCAAATTTACTCCTCCTCATCCTCCTCACAAAGTCCTTCAAAAACATATAAATTTACAAAATTTAAAACTCAAAATTTAAAACTTTGTATCATAATTCTGTAACATCAGTTTATGGAAAAACAATAGCATTACAAAAGGATAGACAAAAATGTCATATGTGCTTTGTAAATACATTAAAAGTTTGTAAAGGTTTTGAAAATATAGACAGCGACTCTGGAGGTTCAATTGTTGATACAGCATGGTACTTTGAAAGTCCTCCAGCCCTTTGTGAGGAACCCACGTTGCGCTGACTGTCCAGAAGGTGATGGAATTTGTGACTCCTCATCCTCCACCCTTTTTCCAAAACCTCATGCCTTTAGTGCTTGCAGTGTTTTTTGAAGCAGGCAGATAAGGGGGACAGTCAGGCTGACTAGTGCATCATCTGCACTCGCCAATCCGCGTGGATCATTCAAACGAAACGCAAAACGTGGCAGATATCCTTAAATAGAGTTATTTCGCCACTCATTACACTGGCAGTGGCTGCCCATTCATTTTAGGATCCAATTCTAATTTCGGTTCTCACCAACAAAGCTTCCACAGCGCGCACCCCCCTCATCTCCTCCCTTAAATTTTATTTATCGGCCTAACCGACTGCTGCACTCTGCAAACGACCTTCGACCTAACCTCTGCACTAATCCGTACCTCCACTCCCAACTCCAAGACTTCACCCCGCTGCGCCAATCCTCTGGAATGCCTCTACCCCAAAAAAATTAGGACTATCCGCAATTTGGATGGTTTAGGCGCTCCCTCAAAAACACATTGTTCACAGTGGCTATCACATTCACTAATCAAAGTCATTTCTATGTGAAATTCTGTGTGTGTACCCCATTCACTATCCCCATGCATCCCTAAACTTCCTTAAAATGGCTGGCCCATCATTGAAAAAACACCATTTTATAAAACACCTGTACTTTGTATCTCCCCCACCTCTTGTAGATTGTAAGCTTTCACCAGCAGGGGCGGCTGATTTTGCTTTAATTATTGTTTGTTAACGTTGTTTACTTATAAACTTGTGTTTTGAAACTGTTAAACTGTAAAGCACTGCGGAATATTATGGCGCTATATAAAATAAATAATATTATTATTCTTATTATAGAGGCCCACTCAGTAGTGGTGAATTTGTGAACGGCGCAAATTGCGAGTTGCCCTGCGCCTGATGCAGCTGATACTCCATTACTGTTGGCTGCTGCTCACACAACCGCCCCAAACCCTTTTTGTAACGAGGAATTCCACCTGGTGGGTACGTCTACTATAAATGCGATGTTCATGAAGGTGAAATCTGCGTTGCAGAGCTGCAATCAGCGACTGGCCATGCGGGAAACGTCGCAAGTGAGCGCACTCTAGGCGGACCTTGTGCAGCAGTGCATCAAGATCCGGTTTGTCCCTCAAAAAACTCTGCACGACCAAGTTGAGCACATTGACGACATGGTATGTGAGTGAGGTTGCCAAAGGCCCAGAGCTGACACCAGATTTCGGCCATTGTCACACACTACCAAGCCTGCCTGTAGATTCTCTTCCAAAACCACCCCGTCGCTCTCCTGCTTTATGGCATTACAGAGCTCCTGCTCTGTGTGGCCCAAGATTCCCCATGGAAATTAAATTTTAGGATGGCCTGTTGACATTTGGACACGAGGCTGTGCTCATTTTCGGTGCAACAGGTAAACGTTCACGGGTCCATGTGGAGGTAGACCGTGACGGCTCCTGCAGCGATGATTCTGAGGAACTGGAATAGGAGGAGGATTTAATGTGTACAGACTTGATTCCTGCAATCCTTGGAGTTGGCAGAAACAGTACAGCGCCACTCGCAAGATCAGTAACCGGGTGCACAACATTGACCCAATGGGCAGTGAGGGAAAGGTATTTTTCCCCGGCCATGGGTGTTAGAACCCTCTTGTTAGGTTTGTTTCAGTTTGCGGTCACATGACCTTTTTTCCCTATTTAGTTGGCTCCGCCCCTTTTGGCTTTGCTTGACTTCATTGTATTATCTACTGTTTAAGCTAGCCGGTGCTTAGGTGCCTTAATCTGTCGTTTTGCTTGATTTTTAGGTCACAAAATATTTATTTTTCTGTTTAATTATCCATGCTACAATTTATGTTAGGAGGTGTCCACCTTTTCTCACAGTCCCTAGATCTTGTAGGGGTTACTCCCTCGCAACTATAGGTCTTCGTTCACACTAGATGAGGACTTTGCGGGTCTGGTCGCAGGATCAGGTTCCCCGTTACATCGTAGGGTTCAGCTTAGTTGTTTTTGTAGGGACAGAATTCCCTTCTTTCCTTACTGGTTGTAGCAGATCATAACAATGGGTACTGGTCCACGCATCGGTGGTCGGTGGACCTTGCTACTGAGGGCTTTTAGTAGCGCATGTTTAATTTTTTCCCTCAACATGCTTTTGCAGACCAGGGACGGCTTGCCTGCTGAAATGAAATCGGCTTTGGGACATTGTATTGTGGGATTGACAAAGATATTCAGTTTCGGAAAAATGTCTGTCTCCCCCGCCTGAATCACAGCATTTCAAAGGGGCAGGAGTTTTGCAATGCCAGGGGATTCAAAACCCCTTTCTCGTATGGTTTGCGGGGGGTATGGCCGTCTTTTTTTCCCCTGCCTGTGCACCCCTGGGGTGTTTTGTGGCCTGGGAGTGTGAGGATGACAGGGAAAATTGCTGCTGTGTGTGGATCTGGTACCCGATTTCCGCAAGTTGCTGGTCCTTGGTAGTGTTTTGGGAAAGCACGGGGTCCCTCCTGCTTAGAAACCCTTTGCCCCCATTTAACATCGCGGGTTTTAAAGGGTTGTGCTCAAATACAAGTAGGGAAAAAGAGACACAAGAACAAAAAAGCAAAGATCTAAAAGCAGAAGAACATGAAGTATAAGCCCAAAAATTTGAAGGAAAAATTATGCTCTAAATTTAAGCAGAAGAAGAAAAGGGGAGTGTTTTGGGGGTGAGCCCGTTCCCCTGTGGTCCCCCTGGAAAATGCCTGCTGGGTGCGGGCCCCAAACTAAACCCAGGGAAAAAAATACTTTTGTAATTTAAATCTTTTGTGACAGCAAGAAGGGAAAGGAATGAAAAATTCATATTTTGACAGATTACAAGTCCCCGGATTCTCTGTCAAAAATAAAAATTTATGATGAAGAAATGAAGAAATTTGAATAAAAATAATTTTTTTAATAAAAAGAATATTTTTTAATGTTAAAAAAAAGATGAATAGCAAAAAGTTTAAGAAAAAGATAAAAAAGGGTTGAAGATGAAGAAAAATTTTTGATAAAAAAGATGTTTGTGCGAAGATTATGAAGGAGAAAGGTGTAAAAGTTAAAAAAGGTGAAGTGGGGATGGAAAAAAGTGAAAAAAACATATTTGCCAAAATAAAAAAACTTAAAAAATTTTCAATTTTTCGCAATCCCAACCCCCCTTTAAAAAAAAAAATTTTTCAAATTCCCCCTTTGTTGGGTTTAAAAATCTATGCCTTTTTAAAGTCTCCCCCAAACCCCCCAATACATTCTACATTACTCTTTTTGTTTTCCTTTTATGTACAATTAAAACCCAAAAAAGGGGAAGGGAAAGGGGTTTTTTTTTAAATTTTTGATATTTTGTTCCCATAGGCTTACATTGGGGTTTCCCGGGTTTTGGTATCGGGTATCGCCGATTAAATTTTTTGGGTTTTCGGCGATTTCCTTCCGATTCCGATACTTTTAGGAAAAACGGAAAAGGGGATCGGGGTCAACCTCTAAAATTTTGGGTGGGCATAACCCGCAGACCCAAAAGTAGCCGGATGAATTCTGAAGTTTTAAACCGGGGTATTTTTTTTTAGCCCAGATTCAGCCAAATGCTGCAAACTTGATTGGACGGCGCTTCATAGTACGTGGATTTAAAGACCCCAAACATTTCACCAAAGCTACACAGGAGTTCATGAGTGCAAAAAAGTGGGGAAAATTCTTTAATGGCCAAATCAATCACCAGATCTTTTAACCCCCTTGAGCATTTTTTTTCACTTGCTCAAATCCGACTTAAGGGGGGAAAGACCCACAAAAAGCAAGACCCGAAGGCTTTGGGGTGTAAAGGCCTGGGAAAGCTTTTAAAAAGGGGGGAAAAACCCCGCGTTTGGTGATGTCCATGGGTTCCAGAATTAAGGGGAGTGATTTTCCCCCAAAGGGTTCGCCACAAAATATTGAAAAAAAAAATATTTTGTTTGGGTTAAAGGGGTTTTTTTGTCCCAAATTTCTTTTGACCCCCTAAAAAGTGGAGTGGTTTTTAAGAAATTTTGTAC
>JARQOD010013639.1:0-14587 GCA_033576555.1 Oophaga sylvatica
GAGGACCTTTTGTTCTAAAATTGGTGTTCAATTGTCTTTCTTCTCGGCGTTTCATCCTCAGACCAATGGTCAAACTGAGAGAACAAACCAGACATTGGAGACTTATCTAAGATGCTTTGTGTCTGCTGATCAGGATGACTGGGTCTCTTTTTTGCCTTTGGCTGAGTTTGCTCTTAATAATAGGGCTAGCTCTGCCACTTTGATGTCTCCGTTTTTCTGTAATTCTGGGTTTCACCCTCGATTTTCTTCAGGACAGACGGAGGCTTCTGTCTGTCCAGGTGTTGACTCTGTTGTGGAGCGTATGCAGCAAATTTGGGACCAGGTAGTGGAGAGGTTGTCCCTCTCTCAGGAGAGGGCCCAGCGGTTTGCTAACCGGCATAGGACTGATGGTCCTCGGTTTAAAGTGGGGGACTTGGTCTGGTTGTCCTCAAGAAATATTCCTATGAGAGTGGCATCTCCTAAATTTAAGCCTAGGTTCATTGGACCTTATAAGATCATGAAGATTCTTAATCCTGTTTCTTTCGTTTGCTTCTTCCAGGGACATTTAAGATCCATAACGTGTTCCACAAGTCCTTGTTGAAGAGGTTTGTTGAGCCAGTGGTTCCTACTACTGTGCCTCCTGACCCTGTTTTGGTTGAGGGCAATCTGGAGTATGTGGTTGAGAAAATATTGAATTCTCGTTTTTCTAGACGGAAACTCCAGTATTTGGTTGGATGGAGAGGTTGTGGTCAGGAAGACAATTCTTGGGTGTTTGCTTCGGACATCCATGCTAGGAGACTCATCCGTGCGTATCATAGAACTCATCCTGACCGACCTGGTTGCTCAAATGAGGGTTCGGTGACCCCTCCTCAAGGGGGGGGGTACTGTTGTGAATAGGCTGGAAATGAGTTCTGAGCAGAAGCTCCCTCTGGTGGTTACAAACGGTACTGGACTGTCCAGTGAAGAATGTGAGGATTGGGAATCAGGTGTTACTGACTGGTCTTATATAAGGGAGTCGCCTTCCCATCAGGGTTGCCGGTGACCTATTGTTCTGGTCTCAATCCTTGATTCCTGTTTCCTTGGTAGCCTGCTGTGTCGTGTCTGAATCTCTTTTTGCATTTTGTCCTGCACTTCTGTGGGGCCTTCAGGGTCCCCTCAGGGGGCTTTTGCCCTCTCAGTTCAGTTCAGCCACTGATGTTTGTGCATTCCAGTTTTTTCAGTGGCTGCTGTTTTGTTTTTGGTTACACCAGAGAACTAATTTAGGTGGTAGAGGTCGTGTGATCTCAGGTGTTTTTGAAATTAGTAGAGTTGGTGCTTTTCAGGGTTTTTTGGGATTGCAGTAAGTGCCCTTCCTATCCTTTTCTATTTAGTAAGTTTGGGCCCCAACGTTTGCTCATACTATTTTCTGTCTGTGTCAGTATTTCTTCTTGTCTAACCGCCATTACATGTTTGGGGGCTTTCTATGTTCTTTGGGGATCTGCTCCGGGGCAGATAGCTTTCCTCTTTCTATCTTTAGGTGTAGTTAGTTTCTCAGGCTGTGACGAGGCGTCTAGGACCAACGTAGGAATGCTCCACGGCTGCCTCTAGTTGTGGTGGTTAGTCAGGGTACTGCAATCTCATAGTTTCCAACTGCTCTGGTGTATTTCCTTTTTGCCTGCTCTCCTCAGCTACCAAATCATAACAGGGTTTTATCAGGTTTATCCTGCGGGGTATATTTCTCCATATCACCTTTATCAGTGTCATCATATAGCAGGGACACATCTTCCTGATGAAGGAAAGTACCTGAGGAGGCGGTTGCATTGGTCACAGCTTTCCTGTACAAGGGTATCACACAACATAGAATTATCAATCCTAGCACCAAAAGCCCTGCTACCACTAGACAGGCTTGTTGGAGAAATCCTTTAAGACCTCTCAGCCATCCTAGAAAGAAGGAAATATCTACTCCGGTATTAGATTTCAATTCCTCGGCTAGGCCCTGAAAGGCATCTCTGCTATAATTTACAAATCTCTGTTCCATATAGTATATATAATTTATCCAATCCACATTTCTATTGATCTGTATCATTGGGATAAGAGAGAGAAAGCCTGCTGTGATTTGATTTTGGGTCTTGTATTTGTCAGGGACCCCCCTAGGAACACCTATGGGATCTATATAAACTTTGGGATCCTCAGCATAACCGGTGTGCAGCTGACCCAGACTCCTTCTCTTCCTGGATATCAGTGGAGCTATATTCTCGGATCCAGACTCTTTCTCACATGTCTTTTAATGACTACCCAGTCTCCGGGCTGCAGGCTGTGACTCCCAGGATCCTGGTTCGGATCTGGAAGAGAACTGAAGACATTATCATGTACTTTCTTGAGTCTTTTATGCAAATCCCTTACATATGAGCTTAATACATGGTTACTCATTTCCAGTGCTTGGGAAAAAAAACATCCTAAACTAGGCACTTTGCCAAATAGTACTTCATACGGAGAAAGTCCAGTTTTTCTATTTGGAGTGTACCTTACTGAGTATAGGGCTAATGGTAAACATTCAGGCCAAGATTGCCCTGTTTCAGCCATGGCCTTTTGAATTTTTAACTTCAATGTCCCATTTAGTCCTTCTACTTTTCCACTGCTTTGTGGATAATATGGGGTGTGGAAAACTTGTTGAATTCCCTGAGCTGTCAAGACTTCATTCATTATTTCACCTGTGAAATGTGTACCTCTGTCACTTTCGATCACCTCTGGTACTCCATACCTGCACACCACCTCCACAAAAGCTTCTTTGCGGTTGCCGCAGCCGTAGCCTTGGCAATCGGGAAAGCCTCCGGCCAACCTGAGAATAAATCAAAACACACCAACACTCCCATGACCCTGATTTTGGCAGCTGAATATAATCAATCTGCAGTCTCTGGAAAGGATAGAAGGGCCGAGGGGCGTGTTTGGGTGGTGTCTTGACTACCCTTCCCTTATTATGTGTAGCACATACCATGCATCCCTGGATCAAACCTTCTATACAGGTGGAAAAGCCTGGTGCTACCCAATGCTTCTGCATCACACTCATTACAGCAGTTTTGGACTGGTGGGTTGGCCCATGTAACATCTGGGCGACCGCAGGGTACAACGCCCTTGAAAGGCATCGACGCATCCCTCTTCCCCATACCCCATTTGCTTCATTCAGACATGCACCTTCTTTTTTCCACTTTTCTACTTCCTCCTGGCGCACCTGAGCCTGCATCTGGGATAAGGCATCCTCCGACACAAAGTGATTTTTGGGAGCGCTTACCTGGTGCATCGTTACCCCTTCGAGTGGTCTACTGGCTGCTGTTTTTGCTGCTGCATCGGCCATTGCGTTTCCTTTACTCACCTGATCAGTGCGTCTGGTATGTGCTTTAACTTTTATGACAGCTACCTCTTTTGGTAATTGTAATGCATCAATTAACTGCTGGACTGCGTCAGCATTTTTAATGGGATGTCCTGCTGCCGTCAGGAATCCTCTAGACTTCCAAATTGGACCAAAATCATGAGCTATACCGAATGCGTATCTAGAATCTGTGTAGGTGTTAACAATTCTACCTTCAGCTATCTTACAGGCCTCGGTCAGAGCCTTAAAATCAGCCTCCTGGGCCGACTGATATGGGAGCATTGGTTCTGCTTTGATTACTGCATTCAGGGAGACGATGGCATACCTGGTGTGGAAGGTACCTGAGTCATCTTGGTGGCGAGATCCATCTACAAAAGATTCAAAATCAACATTAAGTCTTTCAGTTTCAAACACTGTGGGTAGGCCTGCTGTTTCCTGTGCCATAAGCTGAACACAATCATAAGGAATCTCCTCTCTTGGATCTTCTTTGTACAATACCGTACCTGACCTCCCCCTAGATCCGAGAGAGGCAACAATGTGGCAGGATTAAGTGTGGTACATCTCTGCAAAGAAACATTTGGAGACATTAAAAGTGCACATTGCAATCGAAGGTGACATGCAGCTGAAAGGTGTGCCGGTTGCACCTGGTTCAGTATGGTGTATACATCATGAGGTGTAAGTACTGTCAGTGGATGATCAAGCACGATGTCTGACGATTTGTGGAGCAATAGTCCTACAGCATGTACTGCCCGTACACAGGACGGGGCAGCCTTAGCCACTGCATCTAGTCTTCCACTGAAACAGGCCACTGGCCTTTGATTGTCACCATGTAACTGAGTCAATACTCCTGCCGCGCATCCCTGCTGTTCATGGAGATACAGGGTAAATGGTAGTTCATAGTTGAGGGTTCCTAGCGCTGGAGCTGCCACAATCCTGTTTCTGAGAAAATAAAGACAGTCTATACCTTCAGGAGTTTGTTTAAAAAGCACAATGGTGATACAGTCATAGAGAGGCTGCATGAGGATTGACACAGCATGTATCCACTGTCTGCAGTAGGAAATCAGTCTAAGAAATATCCTAAGAGCGGCAACATTAACAGGAATAGGAAAATTCTGTACAGCTTCTTTGCGAGCGCTGGTCAGATGTCAAGCCCCCCCCAGTGTAATGCAATGTCCCAAAAAGATAACTGAAGATTTACAAAATTACAGTTTATCCTTTGACGCTTTACAACCAGCTTGGTACAGAAACAACATAAGTAATATTGTTGCAATGCGACACTGTTTCCTGGAGGGAGCACAAATCAGTAAGTCATCAACATATTATAAAAATAACATTGGCAAAATCAATAACTGTAAACCAAGCAGCATCCTGAGATATCTGGAACAAAAGTGTATATATATATATATTGTACCAGCCAATACATAGAGGGTTAAATCCGGTAGCCGAAGGGGAAAGCTGAAGTTGGAATTTTTACTGTCAAGGCTACTGATAAGGAACCTAGCTGCAGAGATACCGAAGGTGGGGGCTAGGTTTTAACTAAAACACCCCTTGTTACCAGTTTCTGCAATCTCTCCTGAAATGTCCTGGTCTCCTGCACCCGTGGCACACGTCTCCCCTCCCTGTTGTTTGCAGGACAAGCACCCACAGCATGCATCCTTGCTCCTCTCCTTGCCCGCACCAAATCATGTTGTGCCCCCTGTGCTATTCTGGCTAGATCCTCTGCTTTAACTGATCTCCAATCTGGTCTACTTACTTTCAACTTTTCTTTGTCACTTCCTTTCCCATTCATGTATGCATTTACTAGAACCCTCTCACTAGTCTTGTTTTCTGGGACAAAACCCATTTCTACCTAAACTTTTCTTAGAGCCCAGAAATAATCTTTTGGCTCTTCTTCCTTTCCCTGAACTAGTGTAATTCCCTTTCTCTGCCTGTCTATCCTTACATGCTTTTTTTTTTTTCAACACTTCTGTAAACATACCCACTGCTTCTGCGTCATTGACTTCTGCATTACCAGGTCCGGTCCTACCAACATAACACTTATATGTCTCATCTATCAGTCTATCGTATCTAGCTTCAACTACCAATTTTCCTTCTTCTGTGTTCCATCCCACATCTGACCAATAATAACAGTTTTCATTCCCTGGGCGGGTGACACAGAGATAAAATGTCCCTTTCCCCCAAGTCTGGTGCGCTGATCCCTTGAAATCATTTCTATCAGAGTTGAATATTTGGCAGAAATCAAACTTAAAGATAACCACAGGGGTTGTAGTATTAACCCAGAAGTTAACGCCAAAGGTGGGCATGCTGGCACTACTGGAGATCAGGATGCAGCCCAAAAGGATATGTATATCAGAAACTTCATGACTGCTGACTAATCTTGTCCTTCTTGCAGTGGGAGGCGTGAATCCAGGTGCTCTTGCCCTCGAGCTTCAGGGCAGTAGGGGTGGTCAGGACCACAGTGTAGGGACCCTCAAATCTGGGCTGGAGACAGTCTCTTCTCACAAACTTTTTCACGTACACAAGGTCACCAGGCGAGAAGTCGTGCACCGTGTCACCTGTGGATTCTGGGAGAGAAGCAGACACTGTGGAGTGGGTGTTAGTCAACTCTTTAGACAAAGCAATCACAAATTTTACCACTTTATCATTAATTTCTGACAGCTCCTGGTGCCTCTTTGGAGGGGCACCCACTGGGAACAGAGGTAGTGCAGTAGCTTCCGGATTAGGAACAGAGGCAGGGGCTAAAGGACTGAGCCCTGGGACAGGGGCCTCAGCGACGGGGACTAAAACCTTTTCCGGTTGTCCGGGTCGTTGGTAGTAGGTGCCGGAAGGCGTCAGGAGGGGATATAGGCCTGACTGGGTGGTTCCGGGTGTCCCAAGATGGCTGCTGGGTGTCCCAAGATGGCTGCTGGGTGTCCCAATATGGCCGCTAGGTGTTCCAATATGGCCGCTAGGTGTTGTGGGAAGGGCGTTGTCTGGGGGCGTCCCACTGTTGGATATGGAAGGGGCATTGGGCTGGGCATTATACCAGGGGCGACCCGCCCCACAGACATGGCAGGTCTCCGCCCAGGGCGGATTCTGTTCACCACATGCACTACAAGTCCAACCTCCCTTTGTTCTGAGATCGGTGCCATTATAGGGCGGTGGCTGGGGGTTTGGAACCGTGACAGGCATGAGGGGTACGGCAGCCATTTTAGTTTCATCAACAAGATCACATGCAGAGCATTTCACATATCCGAACAAAGGCTCGGCACCTTCTGAACCTCCTGCTCCATCTACTTCCTTCCAGCCCTCAACTTTCAAATCATTTGCTACTCTGAGATGTGCCTGAGCCTGATGCAGGAGTCCCTCATCACATAACTTTCCTTTCTTCTGTCCTATATAATCTTTTCCACACTGAAGGCTGGAATCTCCTTGTACTAGGCAGACCCATCATCTTATACAAACTTCTCACATTTCTAACAGCCTTCCTGCCATCCCGTGACTGAACAAGCTCACAGACCCCCACAGCACCACCCTCTAACTTATGAGGTCTCTCAGATCTAAACATGCGCATCATGATTTAACAGAGTGCAATGATCTGTCGCGACTCAGACCACCGGCGTCACTTGCAGGTCACCACCCGTCAATACAGAGTCCCCGCTCTATATACTGACAAGACAGAGAGTCCTCCTCAATCTGTCCCTTCCCTAACTGTGGATGATGACTTTACAGCACAGTTCGCCGTGACACTCTACACAGCACAGAGTCCCGGCTCCATGTACTGACACTGGGGCTTCTCCTAATGAGGCTCCCCATGTTAGGCAAAGAGCCCCTGCTCAATTTGTCAGATACTTGGTAGACAAAGAGCCCCTGCTCAATTTGTCACTGATAAGACAGAGAATCCTAATCAATCTGTCACCAACTAGACTATCATGTGCGTCTTTTACCCCACTCAACACTTCAAAAATCTAAAATTTGTCCCAACTTTATTCTAACAGTCACGGGAGACATCTATCTACATAAAGGTACAGTGACCGGAGGAGGAGGAAAGTGATGCTGACACGAGTACACGCAAACATGCAACGTCACTCGGTCTCACTTGCTGGTTCGGAGCGTGGCGTGGGATCGCCTTCGGTCTCACCACTCAACCGGTCACCCACCCAGACCCAAATCGACAATACAGCTAAGCCAACAATGACTGACACACAGGCAAGTGGGACGCATATAAAGTATATGATCCCAACTTACCGTGTTCAACGGAGGCTGCAGTCCTCGCACTCAGTCACCGCGGACACTACCGCAAAGTCCTCAGGACGGGTCCGGACAGGTGGCGATCCACTGCCCCACGTTGGGCGCCAATTGTCGGGGTCGTAACGACAAACCACTCGTCCTCCAGTCACTCCAAATTAGATTATGAGCATGTGGTACCAGTATAAGAAAGAGTCAGACAATCAGGCTGGTTCAATCTTAGAGCATGCTTCAGAAGGTACTAACAGGCACCAATCTCAGCAAGTACTGATCTTTATTTTCACATACATAAGATTATCTACACAGGATGTCAGGGTGGAGTAAAGGGTAGATAGGGGCGGGGAGGTAAGCTATATATGTCCATATACGTACATGTCCAGCATCTGGCCATCTCTATTGGTTCACATTCCATAGGTCTTGTATCCAGGCAGACTTGCTGATGCAATCCTCAATTCCCCAAAGGTGGGGGCAGTCTTCAGTAAATTTCTTGGAGACAGACTAGCTGGTACTGACATCTTAGAATAAATTTCATTTCTAATACAGTACTCATCAAGGGAAACTTTGTGTTTATCTTGACATATCAAAGTAACAAAGCACATATAAACATATGAATATAAAGGTATAAAAATAGCAAAACACATATATATAAAATATAAAGATAGAAAATTATATTTTACCTTGACAATACCCCCATCCTATAATAATGTCCTCTGTCCTGAGCCTCTTCCTATAATAATGTCCCCCCTCATAGAATAATATCCCCTATCCTGTAATAATGTCACCCATGCTGGGCCTCTTCTAGTAATAATGTCCCCTTATTCTCGATGCACCCCACTTATAATTTCACTCATCCTAGGCATCTTCCTGCTATATTTTCCCACATGCTGTAATAATATCACCCATACTGGACCCCTTTCAGTAATAATTCCCCTCCTGGGCCTCTTCTTGATATATTATCCACGATCTTGGGCTTTTTCCTTGTATAATTTCTCACATTATGGGCCCATTCCAGTAATAGATTCTCCCATCCTGGGCCCCTTCTTGGTCAAATGTCCTTCATTCTGGTACCCTTCCTGTAATAATGTTTCCCAGCCTGGGTCCCTTTCAATAATAACGTCTCCCATCTTGGGTCCTTTCTGGTATAATGTCCTGAATCCTGTGCCCCTTTTTGGTATACTGTCCCCCATCCTTGGCCTCCTTCTAGCATATTGTCCACCATCTTAGGCTCCATCCTGGTATAATGTGCCTTAGCCTGGGCCCCTTTCTGTAATTATGTTCCCTGTTCTTCTCCAACATGTTTTTAAAAAAAATTCTTACCTTCCCCCTCTCCTGTGACATGCAGTACCTCCTCTAGCTGGTGCAGAAGTCGGCAGCTGACAGGCACTCTAACGTCAGATGCCAGCCTATGATTGTCCATCGGTGTGTATTACAGTGCAGAGAGTCAGCGGGTCTTTGTACTGCTATACATTTCAGATGAATGTGCGTCCTCAGACTCACATCCAACTGGAATTGGCACTGGCATCGGTTGGCCCCCTCCCGGACGGGACCGGTCGCGGTCACACTCTCTTGTCAGCTTCCAAGGGGAGGTAAGTTCCAGAATGGACTAGAGTAATGCCTTTGATGTTGTCTATTTGGACTTTTTAAAGGTGTTTAATTACAGTGCCACACAAAAGATTGGTACATAAAATGAGAGTAATGGGAATAGGGGAAAATATGTGTAATTAGATTAATAACTGGTTCAGTGATAGATAACAGAAGGTGATTGTTAATGGAACACACACAAGTTGTGTCACAGTTAACACTGGGGTACCACAAGGGACGTCTTCACTTTAACATATTTATTAATGACCTTGTATAGCAGGGGTCCCCAACCGCCGGTCCGCGGCCCAGGACCGGGCCGTTGTAGTTCTGTTGCCGGGCCGCGGAGCCACGGCACAGAACGCTGGTCACACATGGAGCCGGCGGCTGTAGCACTGTAGTGACAGCTACTGCCACTGGCTTCAAGAAGACTCAATACTCACCTTCCATCGCTGCATCCCTGTTGGCCGCGGCAGCTTCATCCAGTGCTGAGTGGTGACGTAGTACCGCTCATTAAGGTCATGAATATGGACGCGACGCCACTCCCATAGGCGTGGCGTCCATATTCATGACCTTAATGTGCGGTACTACGTCACCGCTGCGCACAGGAGGAAGCTGCCGCGGCCGACAGGGACGCAGGGAAGTTCAGCGACGGAGCGAGGAGGGTAAGTATGGGGAAGGACGGGGGAGCGGAGCCATATATACCAGTGTGGGAGCGGAGCCATGCATACCAGTGTGGGAGCGGAGCCATGTATACCAGTGTGGGAGCGGAGCCATGTATACCAGTGTGGGAGCGGAGCCATGCATACCAGGGTGGGAGCGGAGCCATGTATACCAGTGTGGGAGCGGAGCCATGTATACCAGTGTGGGAGCGGAGCCATGCATATCAGTGTGGGAGCGGAGCCATGCATACCAGTGTGGGAGCGGAGCCATGCATACCAGTGTGGGAGCGGAGCCATGCATACCAGTGTGGAAGCGGAGCCATGCATACCAGTGTGGGAGCGGAGCCATGCATACCAGTGTGGGAGCGGAGCCATGCATACCAGTGTGGGAGCGGAGCCATGTATACCAGTGTGGGAGCGAAGGCATGCATACCAGTGTGGGAGCGGAGCCATGCATACCAGTGTGGGAGCGGAGCCATGTATAATAGTGTGGGAGCGGAGCCATGCATACCAGTGTGGGAGCGGAGCCATGCATACCAGTGTGGGAGCGGAGCCATGCATACCAGTGTGGGAGCGGAGCCATGCATACCAGTGTGGGAGCGGAGCCATGTATACCAGTGTGGGAGCGGAGCCATGCATATCAGTGTGGGAGCGGAGCCATGCATACCAGTGTGGGAGCGGAGCCATGCATACCAGTGTGGGAGCGGAGCCATGCATACCAGTGTGGGAGCGGAGCCATGCATACCAGTGTGGGAGCGGAGCCATGCATACCAGTGTGGGAGCGGAGCCATGCATACCAGTGTGGGAGCGGAGCCATGTATACCAGGGTGGGAGCGGAGCCGTATACCAGTGTGGGAGCGGAGCCATGTATACCAGGGTGGGAGCGGAGCCGTATACCAGGGTGGGAACGGAGCCATGTATACCAGTGTGGGAGCGGAGCCATGCATACAAGGGTGGGCGCGGAGCCTTGCATACAAGGGTGGGAGCGGAGCCATGCATACAAGGGTGGGAGCGGAGCCTTGCATACAAGGGTGGGAGCGGAGCCTTGCATACAAGGGTGGAAGCGGAGCCATGCATACAAGGGTGGGAGCAGAGCCATGTATACAAGGGTATACAACCCAGACCATAGCCCTGCCCCCTTAAGACCAAAGCCCCACCCCTGCCACACCTCCATTCCCGCCCTGCCGGGCCATGGAAGAATGGACTTGCTTGAAGCCGGTCCCTGGTGCAAAAAAGGTTGGGGGCCACTGCTGTAGAGGACATACAGTGTAGAATTTCAATATTTGCAGATATTACTAAACTCTGCAAGGCAACACCGAGGAAGATAATTTAATACAATAAAGCGATTTATGTAAGATGGTCTTGGGCTGAGAAATGGCAATTGAAGTTTAATGTAGATAAAAGTAAGGTCATGCACAGGGCCAGTATTTGCCACTAGGCACTGGAGGGCACGTGAATGCAAACACATAAGCCATGCACACAGTGAACAAGCCTGTAGGGACAGTGTTCACACCACCGGAAGACTGAAACATAGAAAAGCACAGTAAAACAAACGTATAAAAATACTCTGTTGTAAAAAAAGTAACAGTAAACAGCAAGTGCTAGTAAAAAGATGATAAAACACAGGGTATTTGGTTGATACGTTTTGTATACTAAGCCGCTCTACCAAACGTCAAGGTATACCCGTATCAGAGATAAATTAATACTATAAAGGGATTTATGTACGACGGACTTTGGCTGAGAAATGGCAATTGAAGTTTAATGTAGATAAAAGTAAGGTCATGCACAGGGCCGTATTTGCCACTAGGTACTGGAGGGCACGTGCCTAGGGTGCCGGGCTGCAGAGGGTGGCACCAAGACAAGGAAGAATTTTTTTTTTTTTAACCTCCCCTCCCCTCTGTTAGACAATCCAGGAAATCTGTTGTCTTTTCGGAGGGGGGGAGGGGGCAGAGTCAGGAGGAGGCAGGGGTGCACCTCTATAATCACCTCGATGCAGGGAGCTGACTGACCCAGGAAGTAGTGGTGCCGCAACTTCCGGGGTCAGAGAGGGGCCTGCATTTGAGGTGCTGCAGCGTCTGTGTATCTGAGGATGAGATCATCTTTCACTGCAGACTTCACAGCAGCAGAGGAGGAGGAGGACACAGGAGCAGGTAAGGGCCCCGTCTCACATAGCGAGATCGCTAGCGAGATCGCTGCTAAACAGTGATCTCAGCAGCGATCTCGCTATATCTGACACGTACCAGTGATCAGGCCCCTGCTGTGAATCGCTAGTCATGTCAGAAATGCCTGGACTTTTTTTTTTGATCGCTGGTATCCTGCTGGCCAGCATGCATCGCTGCGTGTGGCAGGCAGGAGACCAGTGATCAGCTGGTACCCAAGGTACACATCGGGTTTCCAGGCGCGGGGCTGTGCCTGGAAACCCGATGTGTACGTTGCATACCAGCGCGCTGCTGCAGGGGAGCTGGTAACCAAGGTACACATCGGGTTTCCAGGCACCGCGCAGCACCTGGAAACCCGATGTGTACCTTGATTACCAGCTCCCTGCATCAGCGGGCTGGTATCCAACGTACACTGCGGGTAACTAGGCGACGTTACCTGCAGTGTCGCTGTCCTGATCACTGCCTGAGCTGCCTGTTTGGCAGCTCAGCAGCGATCATGTAGCGACACACCAGCGATCCTGATCGTCGTCGGGATCGCTGGTGTGTTGCTATGTGAGACGGGGCCCTAAGTGCTCATAGAGCTGAAAATGGGGGGAGGCTGGTGACAGGGGATGCTGCTGCTTTATACTGTGAGAGGAGGTGTAAGGTTCTTTGTCTCTGTTGACATGTTCCTTGAAACTCAGTTTTCCGTCGGCCATTTTGCTTTCTGTCTTTCTGCAGCTCTTGCCCTCAGTTAATATGGAGTTTCCAGTTTTCATGTTCCCACCCTGATTCTTCCCTCTTGCTTCTTAAGCAGCCTCAGCTGAACAATCAGTGCTCCTGAATCAAGCCTCAGTCAGTCTGTGACCTGACTCCTGGAAGCCTTGGACTTGTACTCCAGCTATTCCCTACTGAGGAACCTTGGAACACTTTTGGACTCTGGAAACCTGCTGTTTGGTGAATTCATGTTTGCAGAGGAATTACGGTACAGAGAAGAGATCCTGAACCTGCTTTGGAGATTTACTGTAGTGCATGAAGTTACTCTGGCCTGCTGTGTCTCCTGTCGCTGTTCCTGCAAACTGTGTGAACTTTTCAGCATGCTTGTATGAAGTAATACAAGTCATTTCATTTCAACCTATGTCTCCTGTGTTTTCCTCGCACCCAAGCACAAGACGCTATAGGAACTGTACACTATACATGACAAGATTCAGGAGCCAATGTTTAGTGTCTGCTGGGTCTGGGAAAGCCGTGTCTGCTGTGACTGTGGATATCAGATGTCCGTTTAATACCTTATGTGATGACAGTGGTTGTGACTTCTCACAACCATTCCAGGTGAGCGCATTCCCTTAAAATTTTACTCTGGAATGTTACCACAGGTAAACACTATTGTTTTTTTTTTTTTTCCTTTCCTCTTCTCCTTCCAGCACCTCTGCCTTAAAAGATCTGGAAGATGGAGGCCCGCATAAAGGAACTTTGCGGAGTGACTGATACAATCCTTTCAGATGTACAGACTTTAAAAACCCGTTTTGCAAGCCTACAGGACCTCACTAATCATAATTTGCAAGTGTTTGGACAGACTACCCAGGAATTGCGAGCCAGGATTGAGGCTCTAGAGGAACGAGCCCAGGCTCCTGCCATAACCCCAAGTTCTGGGATCCCCAAATTACCTCCTTTTCGTTTTGGCGGTGAACGTGAGAAATTCAGGGGATTTATTAATCAATGCAATTTATTTTTCTCTGCACATGCTTCACAATTTCCCACTGAACGATCCAAAGTGCTTACTATAATCATGTTGCTTACCAATAAGGCTTTGACGTGGGCAAACCCTCTGATTGAGACTGAGGATGATTGTTTGAATCACCTTGATGCTTTTATTTCAGCCATGGGGCAGGTGTTTGATGACCCCAATCGAGGTGCAACAGCTGAAGCAGCCATGTTAACTTTGCGCCAAGGTAAGCGTTCAGTAGCCGAATATGCCCTGGATTTCAGGAGATGGGCTCTTGATACCACTTGGGACACTTCCGCTAAAAAATCTATTTTTCGGAAAGGGTTGTCTCCACTGATTAAGGATGAACTTGCTCGTGCCGACCCTCCCACTGCGTTAGGTGACTTTATTAACTACTGCATCCGTATTGATACTCGTCTGACTGAACGCAGGCAAGAGAGATGGTTCGAAAGCAATCGCACTAACCTTTTCCTACCTTCCTCTCCAGCTAAGGAACCTTTGAGTAGGATTACACGGGAACCTGAACCTGAACCCATGCAGGTAGACTCTTTGCAAAGACGGGTTAGTGATGCACGCAAAGAACATCGTATAAAGGAAAATCTATGTTTCTACTGTGGTAAGTCAGGGCACTTCATTATAAACTGCCCCAGCCGTTCTCGTAAGACTACTGCAGCAGTCATTCACTGTGAGTGTTGCGAGAGGAGCTCTGTCATGTCCGAGCCTCAGGCTCCAGAGAGATCTGCTGCAAGAGATCTTGATTTCTCGGACTTAAACTCTGTTAGTTCTGGGGACGATGACGGTATAAACGCTGCAATTTTTCAAGTTTCCTCAGCGGTGTCCCAGCTGAGTTGTAAAAGAAACAATTCTCATTGCTTCCTTTCCATCAAACTCTGGTTTGACTCAGTCTGGGTGTCTAGCTCTGCTATGATCG
>JARQOD010013640.1:0-13996 GCA_033576555.1 Oophaga sylvatica
AGCAGCATGCTATTCCATCCTGTTTGCATTTAGTTGGACCATCATTATTTTTCAACAGGACAATGACCGCAAACACACCTTCAGGCTGCATAAGGGCTATTTGACCAAGAGGGAGAGTGTTGGGATGCTACACCAGATGACCTGGCCTCCACAGTCACCAGACCTCAACCTAATCGAGATAGTTTGGGGTGAGCTGGACCGCTCACCGCTTCAATTTTGCATAAATCCCCAACAGTGTCACCAGCACCCCCACACCATTACACCACCTCCTCCATGCTTCACGGTGGGAACCAGGCATGTAGAGTCCATCCGTTCACCTTTTCTGCGTGCAAAGCAGTAATCAAAGCAAAAGGTGGCTACTTTGAAGAATCTAGAATATAAGACATATTTTCAGTTGTTTCGCACTTTTTTGTAAAGTGTAATATATAATTCCACATGTGTTAATTCATAGTTTTGATGCCTTCAGTGTGAATGTACAATTTTCATAGTCATGAAAATACAGAAAAATCATTGAATGAGAAGGTGTGTCCAAACTTTTGGTCTGTACTGTGCATATACAGTACAGACCAAAAGTTTGGACACACCTTCTCATTTAACCCCTTAACCCCCAAGGGTGGTTTGCACGTTATTGACCTGGCCAATTTTTACAATTCTGACCACTGTCTTTTTATGAGGTTATAACTCTGGAGCGCTTCAACGGATCTTCGCGATTCTGAGAATGTTTTCTCGTGACATATTGTACTTCACGTTAGTGGTAAAATTTCTTCGATAAAACTTGCGTTTATTTTTGAAAAAACGCAAATATGGCGAAAATTTTGAAAATTTTGCTATTTTCAAACTTTGAATTTTTATTCCCTTAAAACAGAGAAATACGTCGCACAAAATAGTTAATAAATAACATTTCCCACATGTCTACTCTACATCAGCACAATTTTGAAACCAAAATTTTTTTTGTTAGGAAGTTATAAGGGTTAAAAGTTGAACAGCGATTTCTCATTTTTACAACAAAATTTACAAAGCCATTTTTTTTACGGACCAACTCACATTTGAAGTCACTTTGAGGAGTCTATATGGCAGAAAATACCCAAAAGTGACACCATTCTTAAAACTGCACCCCTCAAGCTACTCAAAACCACATTCAATTACCTGGGAGCCTGTGTCAAAAAGGTTGTTGCCTCTATAGGAGGCGCCCCACATTCAAGAAGTTTATTAACCCTTCAGGTGCTTCACAGGAGCTGAAGCAACGTGGAAGGAAAATATGAACATTTAACTTTTTAGTCACAAAAATGATCTTTTACAAACATTTTTTTTATTTTCACAAGGGTAAACGGAGAAAATGGACAGATAAAGTTGTTGTACAATTTCTCCTGAGTACGGCAATACCCCATATGTGGGGGAAAACCACTGTTTGGGCGCATGACAGAGCTCGTAAGGGATGGAGCGCCATTTGACTTTTTCAAACCAAAATTGGCTGGAATTGAGATTGGACGCCATGTCGCGTTGGGAGAGCCTCTGATGGGCCTAAACAGTGGAAACCCCCCACAAGTGATACCATTTTGGAAACTAGACCCCCTATGGAACTTATCTAGATCTGTTGTGAGCACTTTGAACCCCCAAGTGTTTCACCAAAGTTTATAATGCCTGGGTGTGAAAAAAAAATAAGCAATTTTCCACAAAAATGATTTTTTAGTCCCAAATTTTTGATTTTTCCCAAGAAGATTGGACCCCAAAAGTTGTTGTCCAATTTGTCCTGAGTACGCTGATACCCCATATGTGGGGGGAAGCTGTTTGGGCGTACGGCAGGGCTTGGAAAGGAAGTAATAACGTTTTGGAATGCAGACTTTGATGGGTGTCATATTCTGTTTGCAGTGCCCCAGATGTGCCTAAACAGTGGAACCCCCCCACAAGTGATCCCATTTTGGAAACTAGACCCCTAAGGAACTTATCTAGATCTGTGGTGAGCACTTTCAACCCCCAAGCGCTTCACACAAGTTTATAATTGCCCGGGCATGAAAATAAAAAATCCTATTTTTTTCCCACAAAAATTATCTTTTAGTCACCAATTTTTTATTTTCCCAAGGGTAGCAAAAGAAATAGGACCACAAAAGTTGTTGCCCAATTTGTCCTGAGTACGCTGATACCCCATATGTGGGGGGGAACCACTGTTTGGGTGCACGGCAGAGCTCGGAATGAAAGGAGCGCCATTTGACTTTTTCCAACCAAAATTGGCTGGAATTGAGATTGGACGCCATGTTGCATTTGGATAGCCCCTGATGTGCCTAAACAGTGGAAACCCTCACAAGTGACCCCATTTTGGAAACTAGACCCCTAAGGAACTTATCTAGATCTGTGGTGAGCACTTTGAACCCCCAAGTGCTTCACACAAGTTTATAACATTGAGCCGTAAAATAAAAAAATCATATTTTTTCCACAAAAATGATCTTTTCACCCCATTTTTTAATTTTCCCAAGGGTAATAAGGCCCCAAAAGTTATTGTGCAATTTGTCCTGAGTACGCTGATACCCCATATGTGGGGATAAACCACTGTTTGGGTGCATGGCAGAGCTCGGAAGGGAAGGAGCGCCGTTTGACTGTTTCAAAGCAGAGTTGGCTGGACGCCATGTCGTGTTTGGAGAGCCCCTGATGTACCTAAACAGTCGAAACCCCCCACAAATCACACCATTTTGGAAACTAAACCCCTCAAGGAACTTATTAAGATGAGTGGTGAGAACTTTGAACCCCAGGTGTTTCACTAAAGTTTACAATGCCAGAGCATGAAAATAAAAAAATCATATTTTTTCCACAAACATGATCTTTTAGTCCCCAACTTTTTATTTTCCCCAAGTGTAGCAGGAGAAATTGGACCCCAAATGTTGACCAATTTGTCCCGATTACGTTGATACCCTATATCTGGGAGAAAACTACTGTATGGGCACACGTCGGGGCTCGGAAGGGAAGTAGTGACGTTTTGGATTGCAGACTTTGATGGAATGGTGTTATGTTTCGGTAGCTGAGGAGTGCAGGTAAAAAAGGCAATACACCAGAGCAGTTGGAATCTATGAGATTGCAGTACCCTGACTAACCACCGCAACTAGAGGCAGCTGTGGAGCGTTCCTACGTTGGTCCTAGACGCCTCGTCACAGCCTGAGAAACTAACTACACCTAAAGGTAGAAAGAGGAAAGCTATCTGCCCCGGAGCAGATCCCCAAAGAGCATAGAAAGCCCCCAAACATGTAATGGCGGTTAGACAAGAAGAAATACTGACACAGACAGAAAATAGTATGAGCAAACGTTGGGGCCCAAACTACCTGAATAGAAAAGGATAGGAAGGGCACTTACTGCAATCCCAAAAAACCCTGAAAAGCACCAACTCTACTAATTTCAAAAACACCTGAGATCACACGACCTCTACCACCTAAATTAGCTCTCTGGTGTAACAAAATCAAAACAGCAGCCACTGAAAAAAACTGGAAAAAGCAAATGTACAGACATCAGTGGCTGAACAAAACTGAGAGGGCAAAAGCCCCCGGAGGGGCCCCTTGAAGGCCCCCACAGAAGTGCAGGACAAAATGCAAAAATCAAGCACAAAAACAAAAAGAAGAAAATGTCTTATCTGTTAGCAGGAGATGCAGACACGACACAGCAGGCTACAAGGGAAACAGGAATCAAGGATTGAGACCAGAACAATTGATCACCGGCAACCCTGATGGGAAGGCGACTCCTTATATAAGACCAGTCAGTAACACCTGATTCCCAATCCTCACAATCTTCACTGGACAGTCCAGTACCGCTAGTAACCACCAGAGGGAGCCTCTGCTCAGAACTCATCTCAAGCCCATTCACAACAGAATGGTCTGCGGGCGTCATGTCGCATTTGGAGAGCCCCTGATGTGCCTAAACAGTGGAAACCCCCTCAAGTGACCCCATTTTGGAAAATAGACCCCCCAAGGAACTTATCTAGATGTGTGGGGAGAACTTTGAACCCCAAGTGCTTCATAGAAGTTTATAACGTAGTTCCATAAAAATAAAAAATCATAATTTTTTTCCACAAAAATTATATTTTCGCCCCCAATTTTTTATTTTCCCAAGGGTAATAGGAGAAATTGGACCCCAAAAGTTGTTGTCCAATTTGTCCTGAGTACGCTGATACCCTATAGGTGGAAGAAAACTACTGTATGGGCACACGTCGGGGCTCGGAAGGGAAGTAGTGACGTTTTGGATTGCAGACTTTGATGGAATGGTCTGCAGGCGTCATGTCGCATTTGGAGAGCCCCTGATGTGCCTAAACAGTGGAAACCCCCTCAAGTGATCCCATTTTGGAAAATAGACCCCCCAAGGAACTTATCTAGATGTGTGGTGAGCGCTATGAACCCCCAAGTGCTTCACAGAAGTTTATAACGTACAGCCGTAAAAACAAAAAAATAATTTTTTTTTACAGAAATGATTTTTTCACCCCCAATATTTTATTTTCACAAGGGTAACAGATGAAATTGGACCCAAAAAGTTGTTGTCCAATTTGTCCTGAGTACGCTGATACCCCATATGTGGGAGAAAACTACTGCATGGGCACACGTCGGGGCTCGGAAGGGAAGTAGTAACGTTTTGGATTGCAGACTTTGATGGAATATTTTGCGGGTGTCATGTCGCGTTTGGAGAGCCCCTGATGTGCCTAAACATTGGAAACCCACCACAAATGACCCCATTTTGGAAACTAGACCACCCAATGAACTTTTCTAGATGTGTGGGGAGCACTTTGAACCCCCAAGTGCTTCACAGAAGCCATAAAAATAAAAAATCATATTTTTTTTCCACAAAAATGATATTTTCGCCCCCAATTTTTTATTTTCCCAAGGGTAACAGAAGAAATTAGACCCCAAGAGTTATTTTGCAATTTGTCCTGAGTACCTGATACCACATATATGGGGGTAAACTACTGTTTTGGGCTCATGGCAGAGCTCAGAAGTAAAGGAGCACCGCTTGACTTTTTTCAAAGCAGAATTGGCTGGAATTGAGATCAGACGCCATGTCACATTTTGAGAGCCCCTGATGTGCCTAAAGAGTGTAAACACCCCAATTCTAACTCCAACCATAACCCCAACACACCTCTAAACCTAATCCCAACCCTAATCATAACCCTAACCACAAACCTAACCCTAACACACCCTAACCCTAATCCCAACCCTAACCCTAATTCTAACTTTAACCCCAACCCTAACCCTAACCCTAACGGGAAAATGGAAATAAATACATTTTTTAAATTTTATTATTTTTCCCTAACTAAGGGGGTGATAAAGGGGGGTTTGATTTACTATTTATATTGAGTTTTTATGATTGGCAGCTGTCACACGCTAAAAGACGCTTTTATTGCAAAAATTAGTTTTTGCATCACCACAATTTGAGAGCTATAATTTTTGCATATTTTGGCCCATAGAGTCATGTGAGGTCTTATTTTTTGCAGGACGAGTTGACGTTTTTATTGGTACCATTTTTGGGCATGTGACATTTTTTGATCGCTTTTTATTACAATTTTTGGGAGATTAGAATGAACAAAAATCAGCAATTCATGAATTTCTTTTGGGGGGGGCGTTTATACCGTTCCGCGTGTGGTAAAATTGATAAAGCAGTTTTTTCTTCCGGTTAGTACGATTACGGCAATACCTCATTTGTATCCTTTTTTTATGTTTTGGCGCTTTTATACAATGAAAACAATTTTATATTTAAAATAGTAATTTTTGCATCGCTTTATTCTGCGAGCTATAACTTTTTTATTTTTTTGCTAATGACGCTGTATGGTGACTTTTTTTTTGCGGGACAACATGACGTTTTCAGCGGTACCATGTTTATTTATATCTGTCTTTTTGATCACGTGTTATTCCACTTTTTGTTTGGCGGTATGATGATAAAGCATTGTTTTTTGCTTTGTTTTTATTTTATTTTTTTAAGGGGTTCACTAGGGGTTAACTAGTAGGACAGTTTTATAGGGCGGGTCATTACGGACGCGGCAATACCAAATATGTGTACTTTTATTGTTCGTTTTTTTATTTACATTAAGAAATTAATTTATTGGGAATATTTTTTTTTTCTTTGTTTGGGAATTTTTTTTTACACTTGTGATTTTTATTTTTTTAACTTTTTTTACTTTGTCCCATGGTGGGACATCACTGTGTAGGGTCAGATCGCTGGTGTGACAGTGTGCACAGCACTCTGTCACACCAGTGATGTGACAGGTAGTGCTGCAGGCTTCCTCAGCGCCTGCTCTCAGCGGCCATCTTGGATCCGGGGTCTTGCAGGGAAGAGACCCTCAGAACAGCACGGTCACATCGGGCTGTTCTGAGGGCCTCAGGGGAGCACGCAGGCAGCCCCCTCTCTGCGCGATGCCCCCCTGTGCCCCCGGTACACCGCGATCATGCTTGATCGCGGTGTGCCAGGGGTTAATGTGCACATAGTGCCGAGTGCCAGCTGTGATAATCAGCTGACACCCGGCTGCGATCGGCAGCGCTCCCCCATACCTCTCGGAACAGGGTCTGGGAGGCTGTGGTGGCTGCTGCACGCAATGTGTAGTGTTGTTGTGCAGATGAAGGGAACTCCAGAAGGCCACACAGAGATGCTGGATGGTAGGTTTAAACAGCCATACTTTATTTTCGTTCCTCTCTCCTGCTCCCCTTACCCAGGACTTCCTGCTCCTGCCTTGTATCCTCCTCCCCATTACATCATTGTTACTAGGCAGAAACTGAAACAAGGATAACAGCAAGCCAATCACAGATATAATAACAACATCACATCTCTCCTCTTCTCACCAAACAAAACAACATTATAACTGGATAACGGTCCAAAAGTTCACATTAGTACGAAGGATTTTTTTTTTTTCTTTTTACTGCAGAACATAGTCCAAGAAGTGGGCTGGCGGTCTACGATTCGCCCTCGCTGGATAGCGGTGAGACATCACAGTCCCAGATGAACTTTCTGAGTCCCCTGAGGTATCCTCCCTTGGAACTGCTGAGCTCTGGGGATCCGGCAGGACGTCATCGCTATCTGCCTCGTCTGTTTCTGGGACATAGTCGCAAAGTTTTTTAAAATGGGACACGTTCCTTGTGACCTGGCGACCGTGATCTTGAGCAGTAACCATGGTGCCTTTGACTTGTGTGACCTGAAAGGGTTCAGGATAGTATTGTGATGCAAACTTGTCTCTAGGTCTTAGCCTTTTTACCAGGACCCAATCTCCCACCAATACTTCCGGTGGCTTGCAACGATGACTGCTCTTATCTGCATACCTCTTCATCTTCTGTTTGGATATGGCATCCTTAGTAGCAATTGGGGTTTGAACAGGGCTCTGCGGAACGCTCGGGAGTTTGACACGCATAGGCCTGTTGAACAGCGCAGTGGCAGGTGGTATCCCAGTAGTAGAATGGGGTGTAGCTCTGTACTGTCTAAGAAATCTGTGTAACTCTTGCTGTAAATCCTTGTGCTCCATGGTAGCGATCCTGTTATGTTTCGGTAGCTGAGGAGTGCAGGTAAAAAAGGCAATACACCAGAGCAGTTGGAATCTATGAGATTGCAGTACCCTGACTAACCACCACAACTAGAGGCAGCCGTGGAGCGTTCCTACGTTGGTCCTAGACGCCTCGTCACAGCCTGAGAAACTAACTACACCTAAAGATAGAAAGAGGAAAGCTATCTGCCCCGGAGCAGAACCCCAAAGATAATAGAAAGCCCCCAAACATGTAATGGCGGTTAGACAAGATGAAATACTGACACAGAAAGAAAATAGTATGAGCAAACGCTGGGGCCCAAACTAACTAAATAGAAAAGGATAGGAAGGGTACTTACTGCAATCCCAGAAAACCCTGAAAGGCACCAACTCTACTAATTTCAAAATCACCTGAGATCACACGACCTCTACCACCTAAATTAGTTCTCTGGTGTAACAAAATCAAAACAGCAGCCACTGAAAAAACTGGAAAAAGCAAAAGTACAAACATCAGTGGCTGAACAAAACTGAGAGGGCAAAAGCCCCCGGAGGGACCCTGAAGGCCCCCACAGAAGTGCAGGACAAAATGCAAAAATATAGCACAAACACAAAAGAAGAAAATGTCTTATCTGTTAGCAGGAGATGCAGACACGACACAGCAGGCTACAAGGGAAACAGGAATAAAGGATCCAGACCAGAACAATTGATCACCGGCAACCCTGATGGGAAGGTGACTCCCTTATATAAGACCAATCAGTAACACCTGATTCCCAGTCCTCACAATCTTCACTGGACAGACTAGCACCGCTTGTAACCACCAGAGGGAGCCTCTGCTCAGAACTCATCTCAAACCCATTCACAACACGATCCTCAAAGTTTTGTTGATTGATTGCATGAACCGTTCCACTTCACCATTGGCCTGAGGCCAGTAAGGAGTTATTTTCCTGTGCGTGAAACCAAGATAGGTTGCGAATGATCGAAAGTCTGTGCTATTAAAAGGTGGTCCATTGTCGGACTTCACTGTTTCCGGTATGCCATATGCCGAGAAGATCTTGTCTAATTTTGGTATAACAGCCCTGGCAGAGGTTGTCGAAACATGTTCAATGACTGGGAACCTCGAATAGTCATCCATGACAACCAGCAGATAGGAGTGATCCGGTAAAACACAGAAATCAACACTAACAGCAGACCACGGGCCCTCTGGCAGGGGTGTCATTTGTAAGGGTGCGCGTCTATGGTCAATTGTAGTTGCTTGGCAAGGTATGCAATTTTCAATGAGTGCCTCTACTTTTTTGTCTAGTCCTGGAAACCAGACTTTCTCTCTCAGTAATTGCTTTGTTTTCACCACCTCTTGATGAGCCTCGTGGGCCAGATCCAGTACTCTGCTTTGAAGTTTCTGGGGTATCAGCAGCCGATTGTTACGCAACAGTAGATTTGAATCAGACACGGAGATATCATGTCGTGCATTAAAGAAGGCTGTCAAGTAGGTTGTTTGATCCGGTGTTTGGAGGCGGGCTTCAGCAAGAAAATTGCTCCAATTTTTAGATCGAACATATATAACTATAACGCTATAACTAACTGAAGTTGGTGATCGGAATCCACCGTTTGTTGTATTTCCTCCATAGTCATAGCTTTTGGCACAGAATGTGCAACAATAAAATTTATATGTTCCTCTGCAAGGATAGTTGCTGGGATGTCGTCCTTGGTAGTTTGTGGTGTTGGGTGTCTCGAAAAGTAGTCAGCCGGATTACCAGCTCCTGCCTCGTATCTCAACCGAAACTGGTAGTTCTGTAGGCGGAGCAACCAGCGTTCAAGTCGTGGGGGAGGCTTTGAAGAATGTTTGTTGAAAAGCGGAATGAGCGGTTTGTGGTCACTTATCACTGTGAATTTATGTCCCATAAGGTACAGATGAAAATGAAGGCATCCCCACACAACCGCAAGAGCTTCCCTTTCAGTTTGTGAATAGCGTTGTTCTGTCTCTGTTAAGGCTTTGCTTGCATAGGAAATGGTAGAAACGTTGCCTTCTTTGGACACTTGTGTGAGAATTGCACCCAGGCCCACCGGACTAGCGTCCACGATCAGCTCTGTGGACTTTAGAGGGTCAAAATAGGCCATGACGGTGTCGCCAGTCAGACCGGACTTCATGGAATCGAATGCTGCTTGGTGTTCAGTAGTCCATGTCCAAGGAGTGTCTTTTTTCGTGAGTAGTCGCAGGGGTTCGGAGATCGTGGCCAGATCAGGCATAAATCGCCCACAGTACGTGACTAGTCCTAGAAAACTGCGAACCTCTGACACATTTTGAGGTTGGCTAGCTGACTTTATGGCAGCAACTTTCTGAGGATCTGCTGAAACTCCTTGCTCCGAAAAGATATATCCAAAGAAGCTTGATGACTTTTGGTTAAACTCACATTTTGACGGATTGACAGTTAGATTGCAGGCTTGCAGTCTCTGAAACACTTGCTCTAAGTGACTGTCATGCTCCTCTTGGGTTGTACCATATATAAGAATGTCATCACTGACGTTTAGAACTCCTGCTATTCCAGATAGAACCTGACTGATAACGTTCTGAAATATTTCTGCCGCAGATGAGATACCAAAGTTCAACCTCTTGAATCGTCGTAAGCCCACATGGGTACTAAAAGTTGTAATGTACCTGGAATCTGGATGCAACTCAAGTTGATGATAACCTGATTTTAAATCAATTTTAGAAAATACTTTTGCACCATTCAGGTCTGTGGTAATGTCATCAATAGTGGGCGTGATGTGCCTTTCTCTTTGAATAGCCAAATTGGCATGCCGCATATCCACACATAGCCGGATTTTACCAGGCTGCTTTGGTTTTGGTGCAACAACAATGGCGATACCCAAGGAGTCGGGCCTTCAACTCGTTCCACAACATCAGACGCTTCCAGATCCTGCAGTTCTTGCTCCACAAGTTTGCGGACATGAAATGGGATGCGCCTGTGAGGTTGAACAGACGGCTGTATTGACTGGTCAATATGCAATTTTATCTGAACGTCTTTTAGCTTACCGAGACCTTTAAAGAGATTGGGGTATCTCTGCATGATGTGTTGGGCCGAAGGACCTGTGACGCTATTGACCAGGTTGACCAGACCCAGAGATATAGCACTCCTGCAGCTGAGAAGCGTGTCTGCGGAGCACTCTACTACATATACAGTGTCGGTGATGGACTTCCCGTCAGCTGCAAGTTCTGACTGAAATTTTCCACACAGGGGTAGTGCAGATGCTGAACCATAAGGAAAAATCTTTAGGCTAGTGCTTTGTAGAGCAGGTCTGTTCGGGAGTTGGCTATAGACTGCACGGCTGATGACGTTTACTGATGCCCCCGTGTCTACTAGGGCTTCCACCAGACTACCATTTATCAGGATAAGTCGCCTTGGACTGGTAAGTGCGTGCAGTGTTTGAGATCCCTCTGCAGTCACTGAGAATAGATAAGTACTGTGAGGCTCGTCAGTAAGCTGCAGCGTTTGGATTTTCAGTGACCTGGGTTGTACTGTGGAATGAGGGGATTGTGGTTTGGATCTACACACTTTTGCAAAATGGTTTTGTTTTCCACAATTATGGCAGGTCCCCCCTTTTGCTGGGCAGACATTCTGGTGAGGATACGACCCTCCGCAGTTGTAGCAAGTTGCCCCCTGCATACGAGGCACAGGCGGTCTCTGTGTCAGCTTTGCTATACAAGATGGTGCTTCCTCCTCGCACTCAATGTTCTCTATGAGTTTAGCTTGTTTTTCGGCGGTATCATTTACACGTGCTGTTTCAAGCAGTTTTGCTAAAGTCATGGTGGGATCTCTGAGTGCTTGTCTCCGTAACTTAGAGGAGATGCAGCCTTGTAAAATCTGCATTTGGATCTCTTTGTCGACATCTGTAAATTCACAGTAAGCTGCAAGGTGCCGTAGTCGGACATGATATTCATCAATGCTTTCTGTTGCTGACTGCTTTAATTGTCTAAACTTGAAGATTTCAAATGCTGCATTTCTGTGTGGGGAGAAATACTTGCTTAATGCTGCCTTACTGAGCTCATAGTCTTTGTCTTCTCCTGTATTAGGCAGAGTAGTGAAGATATCATAGACTTGTTCCCCTGCATAATGTAATAGCATGGCTTTCTTCCTGGTATCATCTGATATGTTCATGGCTTGTAGGAATATATCAAAACGCTTCAGCCATTTCTCCCAACATGCTGCTAGGTTAGCTGGGACTGATGCACATCAAAAGCAGGGAAGGCAGGTAAACAGGCCATTGTTGTAGAGCTGAAATACCTTTAGCTGATGATGAACGCTTCCTCGTCGCCAGTTGTAGTGTTGTTGTGCAGATGAAGGGAACTCCAGAAGGCCACACAGAGATGCTGGATTGTAGGTTTAAACAGCCATACTTTATTTTCGTTCCTCTCTCCTGCTCCCCTTACCCAGGACTTCCTGCTCCTGCCTTGTCTCCTCCTCCCCATTACATCATTGTTACTAGGCAGAAACTGAAACAAGGATAACAGCAAGCCAATCACAGATATAGTAACAACATCACACAATGTTGATCGTAAATAGATCAAGCAACTGACAGAATCTATGGATGGAAGGCTTTTGAGTGTCATCGTAAAGAAAGGTGACTATATTGGTCACTGATTTTTTTTTTTTAGTTTTTGAATGTCAGAAATGTTTATTTCTAAATTTTGTGTTGTTATATTGGTTTACCTGGTGAAAATAAACAAGTGAGATGGGTATATATTTGTTTTTTATTAAGTTGTCTAATAATTCTGCACAGTAATAGTTACCTGCACAAACAGATATCCTCCTAAGATAGCCAAATCTTAAAAAACCCCACTCCAACTTCCAAAAATATTAAGCTTTGATATTTATGAGTCTTTTGGGTTGAACATAGTTGTTGTTCAATAATAAAAAGAATCCTCTCAAATACAACTTGCCTAATAATTCTGCATACAGTGTATATACAGCGTCGGACTGGAGCACCTTGGGCCCACCAGAGAAAATCATTCTTGGGGCCCACTATGTAGCTACATAGAAATAAATACAAGACCACCAATTGTGTGGTAAATTGCACTAATATCAGGGTATAATATAAGGTAGTATATGTCTTAATTATGTAGCAGGGTTGGGGTAGCCCCCTCAAAGAATATAAAGTAAACCCCCTCATAGAATATTAGAATATAATGTAGCCTCCCTCATAGAATATAATGCAGCCCCCTCATAAAATATAATACTGCACCCCACAAAATATAATGCAACCCCTCATAAGGTATAATGCAGCCCCATATAGAATATAATGTAGCACCCTCATAAGGCATAATGCAGCCCCCCCATATAGTATAATGCAGCCCCTCCACAGAATATAATGTAGCCCCCTCAGAGTATAATGCAACCCCCTAATAAGGCAGCCCCCCATAGAATATACTGTAGACCCCTCATAGGGCATAATGCAGCTCCCCTCATATAGTATGATGCAGCCCCCACATAGAATATAATGCAGCCCCCCTCATATAGTATAATTCAGCCCCTCCACAGAATATAATGTAGCCCCCGCAGAGTATAATGCAACCCCCTTATAAGGCAGCCCCCCATAAAATATACTGTAGCCCCCTCATAGGGCATAATGCAGCTCCCCTCATATAGTATGATGTAGCCCACTGAGAGAATAATGCAACCCCCACACAGAATATAATGCAGCCCCCACAGAATATAATGTAGCCCTCTCATAGGGTATAATGCAATACCCCTTCAAAGGGTATAATGCAGCCCCCTCCACCTCCATCATTGTTCTCCACCTCCACCCCATCATTGTCCTCATCACCACTTCCATCATTGCCTTCTCACCCTCCACCTCCATCATTGCCCATTCCACCACCTTCATCATTGCCTCCTCCCCACCACCATTGTCCTTTCCACCACTACCATCATTGTCCTTTACACCACAACCATCATTGCTTTTCTCCCCATCATTGACCATTCCAACACCTCCATCATTGCCTCCCCCACCACAATCATCATTGTCCTTTCCACCACAACCATCATTGCCTTCTCCCCCACCACCCCATTATTGCCCATTCCACCACCACCATCATTGCTTCCTCCCCCACCACCCCATCATCCTTTCCGCCACCAACATTGCCTTCTCCCCCATCACCCCATCACTGCTGTCTCCACCTACATCATTGCCAATCTCCAATACACACACTCTGCACCACTATCACACACAGCACCACTATCACACACACAGCACCGCACCACTCTCTCACCACACACACACACACACACACACACACAAAGCACCGCACCACACCACATACACACACTCATGCAGGCAGGCAGACACACACACAGTACCCACTCACCTCTCGCACGTTCCCCGCAGCCGCAACACATCCCAGCAGCTTCCTCTCTGAAACAGCCGTGTTGAATGATGATGTCATCGAGCCGCGCTGTGTCAGACAGGAAGTGTCGGGCAGGAAGCAGGATGGCATCGGATCCCTGCAGCTCTGCTCCAGTGCCAAGCTGCAGG
>JARQOD010013641.1:0-14578 GCA_033576555.1 Oophaga sylvatica
TGTGTGTACCGTTATATAGTACATCTGGGGCCAATGGAGAAAATCTGTGTGTACAGTATTACTGACACTCGAGGACTAATGGGAAATAGAGTGTGTGTACAGTTATATACTGAAATACTAGGGCCTAATGGGAGAATAGTGTGTGTAACGTATTACTACCATCATGAGGCCAATGGGAAATAGGTCTGTGTACATATATACGAACATATGAGATAGGGAGATAGAGTTGTGTTACACGTTATATGACACATACGAGGGCATATGGGGAGAATATCTGTGTAACGTATTAGTCCATCACGAGGCTAATGGGGAAGATCTTGGTACAGTTTTACGAGGGCACTAAGGTGAGAATGAGTCGTGTACACTTATACTGTACAATCACGAGGGACTAATGGGAGATATTGTGTACAGTTATATACTGTAACACACTGAGGGCACTAATGGGGGAATAGATCTGTGTACACGTATATATGACACTCTGAGGGCTAAGGTGAGAATAGACTGTGTGTCACGTATTATGAACATCATGAGGCACTAATGGGGAATAGAGTCTGTATTATATCTACACTCACTGAGGCACTATGGTGAGATAGAGTTGTGTCATTATATACTGACAATCATGGGCACTAATGGAGATAAGTCTGTGTACACGTTATATCTGACACTCACTGAGGTAATGTGAATAGTCTGGTACGATATATGTACACTCATGAGGGCTAATGGTGAGAATAGAGTCTGTGACGTTTATATACACACATGAGGCTATGGGGAATAGTCTGGTCGTTATATACGTACACATCCTGGGGCATATGCGAATAATTGGTTACTTTATGTCGGGCCTTGGAGATAGATGTTACTATACTGAATATGAGGCAAAGGTGAGTAGTCTGTGTCGTATATCTGTAAATCATGAGGCTAGGGATAGGGTGTCACGTTATATATGACAATCACTGAGGGCACTAATGGCGAGAATAGATTGTGTAACGTTATATATGACAATCTGAGGCACTAATGGGTAGATAGTCTGTGTACACGTATATTCTGACACATCACTGAGGGCACTAATGGGAGAATAGAGTTGTGTACAGTTATATACTGACACATCACTGAGGGCATAATGGGAGAATAGAGTCTGGTGTACACGTTATATACTGACACAACTGAGGGCACTAATGGGTGAGAATAGAGTCTGGTGTACACGTTATATACTGTACACATCACTGAGGGCACTAATGGGAGAATAGAGTTGTGTGTACACGTTATATACTGACACATCACTGAGGGCACTAATGGGGAGATAGAGTTGTGGTCACGTTATATACGTACAATCACTGAGGCCTAATGGGAGAATAGGTTGTGTACACGTTAATATGTACATCACTGAGGGCTAATGGTGAGAAAAGCGTGTTACACGTATATATGTACACTCACTGGGGCATAATGGTGAATAGATCGTGTGTACACGTATATTGTACACATCATGAGGGCATATGGGAGAATAGAGTCTGTGTGTACATATATACTGTACACCACTGAGGGACTAATGGGAGATAGAGTCTGGTGTACACGTATATACTGACATCACTAGGGCACTAATGGGAGAAAGGTTGTTAACGTTATATATGACACATACTGAGGGCATAATGGCGAGAATCTTGTAACTTATACGTACCACATGGGACTAATGGGAGAATGGTCTTGACACGTTATATCTGTAACATCACTGGGCACTATGGCGAGAATAGAGTCTGTGGTACACGTTATATACTGTACACATCACTGAGGGCACTAATGGGCGAGATAGAGTCTGTGTGTACACGTTATATACTGTACACATCACTGAGGGCACTAATGGGTGAGAATAGAGTCTGTGTACACGTTATATACTGTACACATCACTGAGGGCACTAATGGTGAGAATAGAGTCTGTGTGTACACGTTATATACTGTACACATCACTGAGGGCACTAATGGGTGAGAATAGAGTCTGTGTGTACACGTTATATACTGTACACATCACTGAGGGCACTAATGGGGAATAGAGTCTGTGTGTACACGTTATATACTGTACACATCACTGAGGGCACTAATGGGAGAATAGAGTCTGTGTGTACACGTTATATACTGCACACATCACTGAGGGCACTAATGGTGAGAATAGAGTCTGTGTACACTTATATACTGTACACATCACTGAGGGCACTAATGGGTGAGAATAGAGTCTGTGTACACGTATATACTGTACACATCACTGAGGGCACTAATGGTGAGAATAGAGTCTGTGTGTACACGTTATATACTGTACACATCACTGAGGGCACTAATGGGCGAGAATAGAGTCTGTGTGTACACGTTATATACTGTACACATCACTGAGGGCACTAATGGGTGAGAATAGAGTCTGTGTGTACACGTTATATACTGTACACATCACTGAGGGCACTAATGGTGAGAATAGAGTCGTGTGTACACGTATAATACTGTACACATCACTGAGGGCACTAATGGTGAGAATAGAGTCTGTGTTACACGTTATATACTGTACACATCACTGAGGGCACTAATGTCGAGAATAGAGTCTGTGTGTACACGTTATATACTGTACACATCACTGAGGGCACTAATGGGCGAGAATAGAGTCTGTTGTACAGTTATATACTGACACATCACTGAGGGCACTAATGGCGAGAATAGAGTCGTGTGTACAGTTATATACTGTACACATCACTGAGGGCACTAATGGGTGAGAATAGAGTCTGTGTGTACACGTTATATACTGTACATACACGTATATACTGTACACATCACTGAGGGCACTAATGGGGAATAGAGTCTGTGTACATTATATACTGACACATCACTGGGGCACTAATGGGCGGAATAAGTTTGTACACTATAACTGTAATCATGAGGCATAATGGTGAGATAATCTGTTACATGTATATACTGTACACATCACTGGGGCTTAATGGTAAATAGATCTGAGTACATTAAATAATCATGGGACTAATTGCGAAATGAGTCTACCGTAATACTTGTACACATACTGAGCCAATGGTGGAAAATCTGGTTACTGTTATATACTGCACACATCACTGAGGGCACTAATGGGAGAATAGTCTGTACACTTATATGTACACATCACTGAGGGCACTAATGGTAGAATAGAGTCTGTGTACACGTTATTACTGTACACATCACTGAGGGCACTAATGGGAGAATAGAGTCTGTGTGTACAGTTATTACTGCACAATGGGCAATTGTTGAATAGAGTCTGTACTGTTATATACTGAACATCAGAGGGCCTAATGGTGAGAATAAGTCTGTGTACACTTATATTGACACATAGAGGGCATAATTGAGAATAGCTGGTGACGTTATATATGTACACATACTGAGGCACTAATGAAATAATCTGGTCACAGTATAATGACACATCACTGAGGCACTAGGCGAAATGGGGTGAATAATTGTACACTTTACGCACACTAATGGTCAGAATAGGTGTGTGTACAGTTATATACTGTACACATCACTGAGGGCCTAAGGGAGAATAGAGTCTGGTGTAACTGACAAATATGTACCATCACGAGGGCCTAATGGAGAATAGAGTTGTTGTACACGTATATACGTACACATCACTGAGGCCTAATGGGAGAATAGCGTGTGTACTATATACTGACAATCACTGAGGCTATGGGAGAAAATTTACAGTATAATGCACATCACTGAGGCACTAAGGGAATAGAGTCTGTGTGTAAATACTGACACATCATGAGGCACTAGGGAATAGAGTTGTGTACACGTATATACTTAACATCACTGAGGGCACTAATGGGAAAAGAGCTGTGTAACGTTATACTGTACCTCATGAGGCTATGGGAGAATAAGTCTGTGTACAGTTATATACTGTACACATCACGAGGCACTAATGGAGAAAGAGTGTGTAGTATAACTGACACATCACTGAGGCCTAATGGGAGAATAAGTCTGTGTGTACACTTATACTTACACATCCTGAGGGCCTAATGGTGAGAATAGTCTGTGTGTACACGTTATATACGACACATCACTGAGGGCTAATGGGAATAGAGTCTGTGTACATTATATACTACACACACTGAGGCACTAATGGGAGAATAGATTGTTACACGTATATACTGTACACATATAGGGCACTAATGGTGAAATAGAGTCTGGTGTACAGTTATATACTGACCATCCTGAGGGCCTATGGGGAGATGAGTTGTTGACACGTAATACTGACACATCACGAGGGCACAATGGAGAAAAGCTTTGTACACTTATATACTGTACACATCACTGAGGCCTAATGGGAGAATAGAGTCTGTGTGTACAGTTTTACTGACACATCCTGAGGCACTAATGGAGAATAGATTGTTGTACATTATATATGACACATCACTGAGGCACTATGGAAATAGAGTCTGTGTGAACGATATCTGACACATCACTGAGGCCTAATGGTGAGAATAGAGTCTGTTGTACACTTATATACTGTACACATCACTGAGGGCACTAATGGTGAGAATAGAGTCTGTGTGTACACGTTATATACTGTACACATCACTGAGGGCACTAATGGTGAGAATAGAGTCTGTGTTACACGTTATATACTGCACACATCACTGATGAGAATAGAGTCTGTGTGTACACGTTATATAACTGCACACATCACTGAGGGCACTAATGTGAGAATAGAGTCTGGTACACGTTATATACTGTACATCACTGAGGGCACTAATGGTGAGAATAGTTCTGTTTTACACGTTATATACTGTACACATCACTGAGGGCACTAATGGTGAAATAGAGTCTGTTGTACACGTTTTATACTGTACACATCACTGAGGGCACTAATGGGGAGAATAGAGTCTGTGTGTACAGTTATATACTGCACACATCACTGAGGGCACTAATGTCGAGAATAGAGTCTGTGTGTACACGTTTATATACTGTAACTTTACTGAGGCACTAAGGCGAGAAAAGTCTGTGTTTACAACTTTTTTAAAACTTACAATCACTGAGGCCTAATGGGAAATAGTCTGTGGTTTATTAGTACACATCACTAGGGCAATGGGGAAAAGTTGGGGGTAAAGTTATTCTGAAATCACTGGGCACAAGGGGGAAAAAAGGGACCCCTTAAAATTTAACCTCACCATTGGGGAAAAAGGTTTTTTTTATTTACGAAACCCAAACCAAGGGCAAATTTTGTTTTAACCCTTTAACCAAATTAACACAGGGAAAAGATTGTGTGTTTAATATTAAAAGCAAACCCCCGGGGGAATAGAGCGTGTGTAACCTTTTTTTTCCCTCAGGGGGCACTAATGGGGAGAATAGATTTGTGTACATTATACGACCTATGAGGGCTTAATTTGGGGAAATAATCTTTTTACCTATAAGGGGAACAAATGAGGGTTGGAAAATTTTTTTTGTACACTTATAGGGAAAAAATAGGGGACATTTTTTTTTGGGGGGAAAAAGGGCGGGAAAATTTAAGAAAAAAAAATCGGGGGGCACAATGGGGGAGAAAAGAGTCTGTGAAAAAATACTGACACATCACTGGGCCATAAAAGGGGAAAAGTCTTTTGTAACTTTATCGAACATCACTAGGCCCAAGCGAGAAATAGAGTCTGTGTTTTTATACTGACCAACAGGGGGCACTAATGGGGAAAAAGGGTTTTTTTTTTAAAAACCTGGGAAGGGGGGAAAGGCTTTTGGGTTTTTTTTTGCCACTCAAAGGGGCCCCAAAAGGGGGGAAAAAAGGGGGGTCACCCTTTTTTCTTTTATGAGGGCCGGTAAAAGGGCTGGGGGAAATTTTTAAACTCCTAGGGCCCCTGGCAGAAAATTTGGGTAACCCTTTTTCGCCCTCACGGGGGGGTGGGGGGGCCGAAAAACAAACTTGGTCGGGGGGGGTTTTTTTAAAAAACTACCCAAAAGGGGGCCCTTGGGGAGGTTTTGTTTTTATAACTGTCCCCCTAGGGCCCCAAGGGAAATTGGGGTTTTTCCTTTCGCCATCCGACACAAAGGGGGAATATCGGGTCCGTTTTCTCCACCTAGGGTAGGAAAAAGATCGGGTCACAAAAACGAACCCCCTGGGGGGGGGTTTGGGGAAAAGGGGGGGGGCAGTAAAATTTTGGTTTTCACGTTAAATACGGTCTTCACTGGGGCAAAAAGAATAGATGGGGTTCTTTTTCCACCAACAGGGGAAATCCAAGGGAAAAAGGGGTTTACCTTTAAGTTTATGGGGACAAGGGTAAAAAGAGTTGTGGGCACTTTTCTGGAAACCGAGGGGTAAGGGGAAATGGGTTTTTGTAACCCTTTTCTGAACTCCGGGGCCTTGGGTGAAAACCCCTTTTCAATTTTTCTTCCCCCACTGGGACAAGGGGGGTTTTTCCTTTTTTTGGGACACCCTGAGGCCCTTGGGGTGAGAAACTTTTTAAAAGACTGCCCCCTGGGGGGCCCTTTTAAAAAAATTTTTGGACCTTTAAACTGCCCTTTCCCGAGGCCTTTAAAATAAACTTTTAAATTCTGCACTTTAAAAAAAAGGGGAAATAATTTGCCAAAATTCCCCCAAGGGCCAAAGGCAAATAATCTTGTAAAAATTTTTTTCACCCTGACTGGGGAAATAACTTGCCGTAAACTGCCCTACGGGGGGAAAAAAGGGGGGGAAAATTTTTTAAAATTTTTGGGGGGGGGGGGGGGGGGGGGGAAAAAGGACACCTGAGGTATGGGGAAAGTTTGGGGGTTTTTTTTAAAAAGGCCCCTAAAAGGGGATAAGGGCTAAGTTTATTACCCTTTTTATGGACACTTTGGGGGGGAAAAAGGGGGGGAATAAATCCGTTAATTTTACACACCACAGGGAAAAAGGGGGGGAAATTTTTGTACATTTAAAAGGGGTTGGGGGGGAAATTTCGGGTTTTAATTATTACCCAATCGGAAACACAAGGAAAGGGTGGGGGGTTTTTAAGAATACTGAAACAGAGGGAATAAGGCGGAAAGGGCTTGACACAATTCGACACTAAGGGGGAAATGGGAAAGATTTTTTACACATTAACTCAATTGGGGCAAAGGGGGGAAAGGTCTTGGGGAACCCAAATGTCACAAAAATTAAAGGGAGAATGGTTTTGTGACAATTTATCGGACACTCAGGGCATAAGGGAAATAGAGTTTTGTGTCACTTTTTTCCCTAGGGAAAGGGGCAAAAAGAATTTTTGTAAACCCCCAAAAAATTAATTAGGGGGAAAAAAAAATCCTTTTATTTTCCCAAAACCTTTAAATTTAAAATGACCCGGGCCCTTATAAATTAAATTGAGGGCAAGGGGGTGGGGGGGGGGGGGGGGGGGGGGGGGGGGGGGGGGGTTTTTTGGGGGTTTGGGGCTGGGGGAAATAATCTGTACACTTTTTACTAAAACCCCCAGGAAAAGGGGAAAAAAATTTTTTAAGATATGCAAATAGAGGCCCCGGGAAAAAAATCTGTGGGGGGGGGGGGGGGGGGGGCATAATGGGTGAGATAGAGTCTGTGTGTACACTTATATACTGTACAACATCACTGAGGGCACTAATGGGGAGAATAGAGTCTGTGTTTACACGTTATATACTGTACATATCACTGAGGGCACTAATGGGCGAGAATAGAGTCTGTGTACACGTTATATGCTGTACACATCACTGAGGGCACTAATGGGCGAGCATAGAGTCTGTGTACACGTTATATACTGTACACATCACTGAGGGCACTAATGGGTGAGAATAGAGTCTGTGTACACATTATATACTGTACACATCACCGAGGGCACTAATGGTGAGAATAGAGTCTGTGTGTACACGTTATATACTGCACACATCACTGAGGGCACTAATGGTGAGAATAGAGTCTGTGTGTACACTTTATATACTATACACATCACTGAGGGCACTAATGGTGAGAATAGAGTCTGTGTGTACACGTTATATACTGCACACATCACTGAGGGCTCTAATGGGTGAGAATAGAGTCTGTGTACACGTTATATACTGCAGACATCACTGAGGGCACTAATGGGCGAGAATAGAGTCTGTGTGTACACATTATATACTGTACAGATCACTGAGGGCACTAATGGGTGAGAATAGAGTCTGTGCGTGCACGTTATATACTGCACACATCACTGAGGGCACGAATGGGCGAGAATAGAGTCTGTGTACACGTTATATACTGCACACATCACTGAGTTCTCTAATAGGTGAGAATAGAGTCTGTGTAAACGTTATATCCTGCACACATCACTGAGGGCTCTAATGCGCGAGAATAGAGTCTGTGTACACGTTATATACTGCACACATCAGTGAGGGCACTAATGGCAGAGAATAGAGTCTGTGTGTACACGTTATATACTGCACATATCACTGAGGGCTCTAATGGGCGAGAATAGAGTCTGTGTACACGTTATATACTGCACACATCACTGAGGGCACTAATGAGCGAGAATAGAGTCTGTGTGTACACATTATATACTGTACATGTCACTGAGGGCACTAATGGGTGAGAATAGATTCTGTGTACATGTGATATACTGTACGCATGACTGAGAGTACTAATGGGCGAGAATAGAGTCTGTGTGTACATGTTATATACTGCACACATCACTGAGGGCAATAGCGAGAATAGAGTCTGTGTGTACACGTTATATACTGTACACATTACTGAGGGCACTAATGTGCGAGAATAGAGTCTGTGTTTACATGTTATATACTGTACAGATCACTGAGGGCAATAATGGGCGAGAATAGAGTCTGTGTACACGATATATACTGTACACATCACTGAGGGCACTAATGGCTGAGAATAGAGTCTGTGTGTACACGATATATACTGTACACATCACTGAGGGCACTAAAGGGCGAGAATTGAGTCTGTGTGTACACGTTATATACTGTACACATCACTCATTGCACTAGCGAGAATAGAGTCTGTGTACACATTTTATACTGTACACATCAGTGAGGGCACTAATCGGCGAGAATAGAGTCTGTGTGTGCACGTTATATACTGTATACTTCACTGAGGGCACTAATGGGCGAGAATAGAGTCTGTGTGTGCATGTTATATACTGCACACATCACTGAGGGCACTAATCAGCGAGAATAGAGACTATGTACACATTATATACTGTTCAAATCACTGGGGGCACTACTGGGTAAGAATAGAGTCTGTGTGTACACGTTATATACTGTACACATCACTGAGGGCACTAATGGGCGAGAATAGAGTATTTGTGTACACGATATATACTGTACACATCACTGAGGAGACTAATGGGCGAGAATAGAGTCTGTGTGTACACGTTATATACTGTAGACATCACTGAGGGCACTAATGCGTGAAAATAGTCTATTTACACGTTTTATACTGTACACATCACTGAGGACACTAATGGGCGAGAAAAGAGTCTGTATACACGTTATATACTGTACACATCACTGAGGGCACTAACGAGCGAGAATAGAGTCTGTGTGTACACGTTTTATACTGTACACTTCACTGAGGGCACTAATGGACGAGAATAAATTCTCTTTGTATACATTAAATACTGTACACATCACTGAGGGCACTAATGATTGAGAATAGATTGTGTACACGTTATATACTGCACACATCACTGAGGGCACTAATGAGCGAGAATAGAGTCTGTGTACATGTTACGTACTGTACACATCACTGACACTAATGGCTGAGAATAGAGTCTGTGTGTACACGATATATACTGTACACATTACTGAGGGCACTAATGGGCGAGAATAGTGTGTGTACACGTTATATACTGTACACATCACTGAGGGCACTAATGGGCGAGAATAGAGTCTGTGTGTACACGTTATATACTGTACACATGACTGAGGGCACTAATGGGCGAGAATAGAGTTTGCGTGTACACGTTATATACTGCACACTTCACTGAGGGCACTAATGAGCGAGAATAGAGACTATGTACACGTTATATACTGTACACATCACTGAGGGCACTACTGGGTGAGAATAGAGTCTGTGTGTACACGTTATATACTGTACACATCACTGAGGGCACTAATGCGTGAAAATAGAGTCTATTTACACGTTTTATACTGTACACATCACTGAGGACACTAATGGGCGAGAAAAGAGTCTGTATACATGTTATACAGTCAGGGCCAGAAATATTTGGACAGTGACACAATTTTCGCGAGTTGGGCTCTGCATGCCACCACATTGGATTTGAAATGAAACCTCTACAACAGAATTCAAGTGCAGATTGTAACGTTTAATTTGAAGGGTTGAACAAAAATATGTGTTAGAAAATGTAGGAATTGTACACATTTCTTTACAAACACTCCACATTTTAGGAGGTCAAAAGTAATTGGACAAATAAACATAACCCAAACAAAATATTTTTATTTTCAATATTTTGTGGCGAATCCTTTGGAGGCAATCACTGCCTTAAGTCTGGAACCCATGGACATCACCAAACGCTGGGTTTCCTCCTTCTTAATGCTTTGCCAGGCCTTTACAGCCGCAGCCTTCAGGTCTTGCTTGTTTGTGGGTCTTTCCCTCTTAAGTCTGGATTTGAGCAAGTGAAATGCATGCTCAATTGGGTTAAGATCTGGTGATTGACTTAGCCATTGAAGAATGTTCCACTTTTTTGCACTCATGAACTCCTGTGTAGCTTTGGCTGTATGCTTGGGGTCATTATCCATCTGTACTATGAAGCGCCGTCCAATCAAGTTTGCAGCATTTGGCTGAATCTGGGCTGAAAGTATATCCCGGTACACTTCAGAATTCATCTGGCTACTCTTGTCTGCTGTTATGTCATCAATAAACACAAGTGACCCAGTGCCATTGAAAGCCATGCATGCCCATGCCATCACGTTGCCTCCACCATGTTTTACAGAGGATGTGGTGTGCCTTGGATTATGTGCCGTTCCCTTTCTTCTCCAAACTTTTGGCTTCCCATCATTCTGGTACAGGTTCATCTTTGTCTCATCTGTCCATAGAATACTTTTCCAGAACTGAGCTGGCTTCTGGAGGTGTTTTTCAGCAAATTTAACTGTGGACTGTCTATTTTTGGAATTGATGAATGGTTTGCATCTAGATGTGAACCCTTTGTATTTACTTTCATGGCGTCTTCTCTTTACTGTTGACTTAGAGACAGATACACCTACTTCACTGAGAGTGTTCTGGACTTCAGTTGATGTTGTGAACGGGTTCTTCTTCACCAAAGAAAGTATGCGGCGATCATCCACCGCTGTTGTCTTCCATGGGCTCCCAGGTCTTTTTGGATTGATGAGTTCACCAGTGCTTTCTTTCTTTCTCAGGATGTACCAAATTGTAGATTTTGCCACTTCTAATGTAGCAATTTCTTGGAAGGTTTTTTTTCTGTTTTTGCAGCTTAAGGATGGCTTGTTTCACTTGCATGGAGAGCTCCTGTGACCGCATGTTTCCTTCACAGCAAAACCTTCCAAATGCAAACACCACACCTCAAATCAACTCCGGCCATTTCATCTGCTTAATTGAGAATGACATAACAGAGGGATTGCCCACACCTGTCCATGAAATAGCCTTGGAGTCATTTGTCCAATTTCTTTTGGTCCCTTTAAAAACAGGGTGGCACATGTTAAGGAGCTGAAACTCCTAAACCATTCATCCAATTTTAATGTGGATACCCTCAAATGAAAGCTGAAAGTCTGGACTTCAACTGCATCTGAATTGTTTTGTTGAAAATTCATTGTGGTAATGTCTAGAACCAAAATTAGATAAATGTTGTCTCTGTCCAAATATATATGGACCTAACTGTATACTGTACACATCACTGAGGGCACTAACGAACGAGAATAGTCTGTGTGTTCACGTTTTATACTGTACACTTCACTGAGGGCACTAATGGACCAGAATAAATTCTCTTTTTATACATTAAATACTGTACACATTACTTAAAGCACTAATGATTGAGAATAGATTGTGTACACGTTATATACTGCACACATCACTGAGGGCACTAATGAGCGGAGAATAAAGTCTGTGTGTACATGTTATATACTGTACACATCACTGAGGGCACTAATGGGCGACAATAGAGTGTGTACACGTTATATACTGTACAAATCACTGAGGGCACTAATGGGCGACAATAGAGTCTGTGTGTACACTTTATATACTGTACACATCACTGAGGACACTAATGGGCGAGAATAGAGTCTGTGTGTACATGTTATATACTGCACACATCACTGAGGGCACTAGCGAGAATAGAGTCTGTGTGTACACGTTATATACTGTACACATTACTGAGGGCACTAATGTGCGAGAATAGAGTATTTGTGTACACGATATATACTGTACACATCACTGAGGAGACTAATGGCGAGAATAGAGTCTGTGTGTACACGTTATATACTGTAGACATCACTGAGGGCACTAATGCGTGAAAATAGAGTCTATTTACACGTTTTGTACTGTACACATCACTGAGGACACTAATGGGCGAGAAAAGAGTCTGTATACACGTTATATACTGTACACATCACTGAGGGCACTAACGAGCGAGAATAGAGTCTGTGTGTACACGTTTTATACTGTACACTTCACTGAGGGCACTAATGGACCAGAATAAATTCTCTTTTTATACATTAAATACTGTACACATTACTGAGGGCACTAATGATTGAGAATAGATTGTGTACACGTTATATACTGCACACATCACTGAGGGCACTAATGAGCGAGAATAGAGTCTGTGTACATGTTACGTACTGTACACATCACTGACACTAATGGCTGAGAATAGAGTCTGTGTGTACACGATATATACTGTACACATCACTGAGGGCACTGTAGCGCCCGCGTCCCTGCCTGCTGCCAGACAGGGACGTCGCTCTCCTCACCTGCGCTCAGCGTCCTCAGTGCTCCCAGCCTCTTCTGCGCCTATGGCGTCCTCCTTCCGCCCTGCTGGTCCCGCGCGCTCCTTCCCTGCTACTGGCCTTAGGGCGCGCGCCCGCACCCTCCCCCGCTCTTAAAGGAGCCGCGCGCATTTTCCAAATCAGTCTCCAGCCAATGCTGGAGGACTCCACCCTATATTAAGGGCTTCCTCCTTAATGTAGGTGCCCGAGCAATGTTGTTCCTGTGCAGTCTAACTCTGTTTCAGCCATCAGCTCCTGATTCCAGTTACCTGCCTGTTACCTGTCGGCTTGCCTGTCTGCCATCTGTCTGCAGTTCCATCCAGAGGTTCGGACGTCATCTGCAGAGATCCCCGGCTCTTGCCTGCTCACCTAGGAGCGATCATCTGCCATCCGACTGCAGCTCCATCCGGAGGTTCGGACATCATCTGCGGAGATCCCGGCTCTTGCCTGCTCACCTGGGAGCGATCATCTGCCATCCGACTGCAGCTCCATCCGGAAGTTCGGACATCATCTGCAGAGATCCACGGCTCTTGCCTGCTCACCTGGGAGCGATCATCTGCCATCCGACTGCAGCCTACCTGGAGGCTCCACCATATCAGGTCGTATATGCCTGCCCTGTTCTAGAGACTGCCTGGTCACTTGCCGTGACAACCTGCCTGTCCAGAGACTGCCTGGTCACTTGCCGTGACAACCTGCCTGTCCCAGAGACTGCCTTGGTCACTTGCCATGACAACCTGCCTGTCCCAGAGACTGCCTTGGTCACTTGCTGTGACAACCTGCCTGTCCCAGAGACTGCCTTGGTCACTTGCTGTGACAACCTGCCTGTCCCAGAGACTGCCTTGGTCACTTGCCGTGACAACCTGCCTGTCCAGAGACTGCCTGGTCACTTGCCGTGACAACCTGCCTGTCCCAGAGACTGCCTTGGTCACTTGCTGTGACAACCTGCCTGTCCAGAGACTGCCTGGTCACTTGTCGTGACAGCCTGCCTGTCCAGAGACTGCCTCGGTTACTTACCGTTACAACCTGCCTGCCCAGAGACTTCCTTGGTCACTTGCTGTGACAAACCTGCCTGTCCAGAGACTACCTATATCCCCTGCCGTGATTCCCTGCCCTTTTCCCGGGTGCCACCCGCTCTCTTACAAGTAAACTCTCTTGTATAATAAAGCTTTGTGGTTCCACCAACCTGACCTGTCTCGTCAGTAGTTCCACCCACCAGACCCGTTACAGGCACTAATGGCTGAAAATAAAGTCTGTGTGTACATGTTATATACTGTACACATCACTGAGGGCACTAATGGGCGACAATAGAGTGTGTACACTTTATATACTGTACAAATCACTGAGGGCACTAATGGGCGAGAATAGAGTCTGTGTGTACACTTTATATACTGTACACATCACTGAGGACACTAATGGGCGAGAATAGAGTCTGTGTACACGTTATATACTGCACACATCACTGAGGGCACTAATGGGCGAGAATAGAGTCTGTGTGTACACGTTATATACTGTACACATCACGGCGGGCACTAATGAGCAAGAATAGAGTCTGTGTGTACATGTTACATACTGCACACATCACTGAGGGCACTAATGAGCGAGAATAGAGACTATGTACACGTTATATACTGTACACATCACTGAG
>JARQOD010013642.1:0-14569 GCA_033576555.1 Oophaga sylvatica
TAATTACGTCTTGGAGTCACAGAGCATTTGCTGTAATTGAAATCTGGAGTCACAGAGCATTGTCTGATAATAGATGTCTGCATGATACTGCAGTCTGAACAGACATGTCTGGCACTGATAATTATCTGGAGCACAGAACATTGGCATACATGTCGACGACATTTAGAGCTGGTAAAGTAGATTACCACAGATACTGACTGGACAAGAGCATGGGTCAAAGCATTGTCCACTGGATAAATGATCAGCTCTGAGACAGAGCATTGTATCACTGGAAGAATTAAACATCTGGAGTAAGCAGCACTGGTATGTGATGTCTGGAGTAAACGTTCGCGAGTCAAAGCATGTTGACTGGATGACAGACACAGTCTGGATGAAGCATTGTATCAGCTGGATCACAGAAAGTCTGCACGATACATTGTTCATGGAGTCACAGAGCATGTCGCAGGATACAATTATCCTGGAGTACAGAATTGTCGTGGCACAGACATTGTTGCACGGAAAATTTTGCTGGATACAAGATTGTCTGGAGTCGAAAATTGTTGATCTGGATACATGTGTCTGGAGTACAAGCTTGTCATATGAATCAGTCGGATAAAGCATTGTCACTGGATCAATGTAATCTGGAGTCAAGATTGTTGCACTGTACATGATTATGGATCACGAGCTTGTCTGCACTGGATACATGATCGTCTGGGTCACGAGCATTGTCTGCACTGGATAATGTATCAGTCTGGAGTCACAGAGCATTGTTGTGAGGTACATTGTATCAGCTGAGTCAGAATTGTCTGCATGATAAATTGTATCAGTCTGGGTCACAGAGCATTTCTGCATCTGATTGATCATGTACAAGAGCATTTCACTGAAATTGTCAGTCTGGAGTCACAAGATTGCTGCTGGAAATGTATCAGTCTGGAGTCACAGAGCATTGTCTGCACTGGATACAGTTGTATCAGTCTGAGTCACAGAGCATTGTCGCTTCACGAACATTGTATCAGTCTGAGTAAGAGCATTGTCGCCTGGAAATGTATCAGTCTGGAATCACAGTGTTGTCACATGATTATGTATCAGTCTGGAGTCACAGAGCATTGTCCGCACTGGATAAATGTATCAGTCTGGAGTCACAGAGCATTGTCTGCCTGACATTACATGATTCAGTCTGGATACGAGCATTGTCTGCACTGGATACAATGTTCGTCTGGAGTCACAGAGATTGTCTGATGATAAATGTATCTTGGTCACAAGCATTGTCTACTGGAACATTTCAGTCTGGATACAAGATAGTCTGGCCAGGATGTTCAGTCTGGATAAGACTTGTCCGCACGGATACATGATCAGTTAGAGTCAAGAGATGTCTGCATGGTACATGTATCAGTCGCAAGTGCTGCGACTATATCTAGTACAGTGTCTCCTGGATATGTATCTCTGAGTCCAGAGTGTGCACTGATAATGATCAGTTGAGTCACAGGCTTGCGCTGATATCATCTGATAAGCTTGTCGCCTGTAAGTTCATCTGGAGACGATTGTCCTGGATAAATTATCAGTCTGAGTCACAGATTGTCGCCTGGATAATGTATCAGTCTGAGTCACAGAGCATTGTTGCCTGGATAATTATAGTTGGATCACAGAGCATTGTCTGACTGATACATTGTATCAGTCTGGAGTCCAGAGCATTGTCTGCCTGGATAAATGTATCAGTCTGATCACAGAGCATTGTCTGCTGGATAAATGTATCAGTCTGGAGTCACAGACATTGTCTGCACTGGAAATGTATCAGTCTGAGTCACAACATTGTCCTGGATACAATGATGTCTGGATCAAGAGCATTGTTCACTGGATAAATTGATCAGTCTGGATACAGAGCATGTTGCGGATAAATTATCAGTCTGGAGAGCATTGTCGCTGGATAAGATTGTCTGGGTCAAGACATTGTCGACTGATACATGTACATTGCAGGTCACAGAGCATTGTCTGCCTGGAATGATCGTCTGGAGTCACAGAGCAATGTCTGCCTGGATGAATGTTCAGTTGGAGTACAAGATTGTCTGCACGGTACATTTCTCTGGAGTCACGAGCATTGTCTGCCTGGATAATGTATCAGTCTGGAGTCACAGAGCATTGTCTGCACTGGATAAATGTATCAGTTGGAGTCACAGAGCATTGTCTGCACTGGATAAATGTATCGTCGAGTCACAAATTTCTGCGGAAAGATTTCGTCTGGTCACAGACATTGTCTGCACTGGATACATTATCAGTCTGGAGTCACAGAGCATTGTCGCACTGGATAAATTAAGTCTGGAGTCAAAGCATGTCTGCCTGGATACAATGTATCCTGGAGTCAAGAGCATTGTCTGCACTGGTACAGTATCATCTGATCACAGATCGTCTGACGAAATGTTGTCTGGAGTCACAAGATTGTCTGCCTGGATAATTATCAGTCTGGAGTCACAGGCTTGTGCCTGGAAATGTATCAGTCTGGAGTCACAGAGCATTGTGCCTGGATAGACATGATCAGTCTGATCACAGAGCATTGTTCACGGATAGATGATGATCTTGAGTCACAAGCATTGTCTGCACTGGATACATGTTCAGTCTGGAGTCACAGAGCATTGTCTGAGATACATGTAGTCTGAAGTCACAGGTTGCTGCATGATACATTGATCAGTCTGAGTCACAGAGCTGTCTGCACTGGAAGAAGATGCATTGGCACGACATTGTTGCTGGATCACAAGTTCATCTGGATAAGGCATTGTCGCACTGGATATTGTTCTGAGTAAGACATTGTCGTCTGGATAAATGTACAGTCAGTCACGAGCATTGTCTGCTCTGGACAGAATGTATCAGTCAGGAGTCACAGAGCATTGTCCGCACTGGATAAAATGTATCAGTCTGGAGTCACAGAGCATTGTCTCACTGGATACATGTATCAGTCTGGAGTCACAAGCATTGTCTGCACTGGATACAATGTATAGTCTGGTCACAGAGCATTGTCTGCAATGGATACAATGTATCAGTTGGAGTCACAGAGCATTGTCTGCACTGGATACAATGTATCAGTCTGGAGTCACAGAGCATTGTCCGCACTGGATACATTGTATCAGTCTGAGTCAAAAGCATTGTCCGCACTGGATACATTTTTCAGTCTGGAGTCACAAAGCATTGTCTGCACTGGATACATTGATCAGTCTGGAGTCACAGAGCATTGTCTGCACTGGATAATTGTTTCAGTCTGGAGTCACAGAGCATTATCTGCACTGGATACATTGTATCAGTCTGGAGTCACAGAGCATTGTCTACACTGGATACAATGTATCGACTGGAGTCACAGAGCATTGTCTGTACTGGATACAATATATCAGTCTGGAGTCACAGAGCATTGTCTGCACTGGATACAATTATCAGTCTGGATCACAGAGCATTGTCTGCACTGGATACAGTGTATCAGTCTGGAGTCACAGAGCATTGTCTGCTCTGGATAGAATGTATCAGTCTGGAGTCACAGAGCATTGTCTGCACTGGATACAATGAATCAGTCTGGAGTCAGAGAGCATTGTCTGCACTGGATACAATGTATCAGTCTGGAGTCACAGAGCATTGTCTGCTCTGGATAAATGTACTGCAAAGTCTGGAGTCATACAGAGCATTGTCTGCACTGGATAAATGTATCAGTCTGGAGTCACAGAGCATTGTCTGCACTGGATAGAATGTATCAGTCTGGAGTCACAGAGCATTGTCTGCACTGGATACATTGTATCAGTCTGGAGTCACAGAGCATTGTCTGCACTGGTACATGTATCAGTCTGGAGTCACAGGCATTGTCTGCATTGATAAATGTATCAGTCTGGAGTCACAGAGCATTGTCTGCACTGGATACAATGTATCAGTCTGGAGTCACAGAGCATTGTCTGCACTGGATACATGTATCAGTCTGGAGTCACAGAGCATTGTCCTGCACTGGATAGAATGTATCAGTCAGGAGTCACAGAGCATTGTCTGCACTGGATACAATGTATCAGTTGGAGTCACAGAGCATTGTCTGCACTGGATACAATGTATCAGTCTGGAGTCACAAAGCATTGTCTGCACTGGATACAATATGATCAGTCTGGAGTCACAGAGCATTGTCTGCACTGGATACAATGTATCAGTCTGGAGTCACAGAGCATTGTTTTGCACTGATACATGTATCAGTCTGGAGTCACAGAGCATTGTCTGCACTGGATACATGATTCAGTCTGGAGTCACAGAGCATTGTCTGCACTGGATAATGTATCAGTCTGGAGTCACAGAGCATTGTCTGCACTGGATACATGTATCAGTCTGGAGTCACAGAGCATTGTCTGCCTGGATACATGTATCAGTCTGGAGTCACAGAGCATTGTCTGCACTGGATAAATGTATCAGTTTGGAGTCACAGAGCATTGTCTGCACTGGATACAATGTATCAGTCTGGAGTCACAGAGCATTGTCTGCACTGGATACATGTATCATCTGGAATCACAGAGCATTGTCTGCACTGGATACATTGATATCATTGGAGTCACAGAGCATTGTCTGCACTGGATAGAATGTATCAGTCTGGAGTCACAGAGCATTGTCTGCACTGGATACATTGTATCAGTCTGGAGTCACAGAGCATTGTTGCACTGGATACAATGTATCAGTCTGGAGTCACAGAGCATTGTCTGCACTGGATACAATGCATCAGTCTGGAGTCACAGAGCAATTGTCTGCTCTGGAAGAATGTATCAGTCTGGAGTCACAGAGCATTGTCCGCACTGGATAGAATGTATCAGTCAGAAGTCACAGAGTATTTCCGCTCTGGATAGAATGTATCAGTCTGGAGTCACAGAGCATTGTCCGCACTGGATACAATTGTATCAGTCTGGAGTCACAAAGCATTGTCCGCACTGGATACTGTTATGTTATGGTAGCTGAGGAGTGCAGGAAAAAAGGAAATACACCAGAGAAGTTGGAATCTATGGATTGCAGTACCCTGACTAACCACCACAACTAGAGGCAGCCGTGGAGCGTTCCTACGATGGTCCTAGACGCCTCGTCACAGCCTGAGAAACTAACTACACCTAAAGACAGAAATATGAAAGCTATCTGCCCCGGAGCAGAACCCCAAAGATAATAGAAAGCCCCCAAACATGTAATGGCGGTTAGACAAGAGGAAATACTGACACAGAAAGAAAATAGTATGAGCAAACGCTGGGGCCCAAACTATCTAAATAGAAAAGGAAGGAAGGGTACTTACTGCAATCCCAGAAAACCCTGAAAAACACCAACTCTACTAATTTCAAAATCACCTGAGATCACACGACCTCTACCACCTAAATTAGTTCTCTGGTGTAACAAAAACAGCAGCCACTGAAAAAACTGGAAAAAGCAAAAGTACAAAACACAGTGGCTGAACTAAACTGAGAGGGCAAAAGCCCCCGGAGGGGACCCAGAAGGCCCCCACAGAAGTGCAGGACCAAATGCAAAAATATAGCAAAAACACAAAATAAGAAATTGTCTTATCTGATAGCAGGAGATGCAGACACGACACAGCAGGCTACAAGGGAAACTGGAAAGAAGGATTCAGACCAGAACAATTGATCACCGGCAACCCTGATGGGAAAATTATTCCCTTAAATAAGACCAATCAGTAACACCTGATTCCCAATCCTCACTAGTACCGCTTGTAACCACCAGAGGGAGCCTCTGCTCAGAACTCATCTCAAACCCATTCACAACAGTACCCCCCCCTTGAGGAGGGGTCACCGAACCCTCATTTGAGCAACCAGGTCGGTCAGGATGAGTTCTATGATACGCACGGATAAGTCTCCTAGCATGGATGTCCGAAGCAAACACCCAAGAATTATCTTCCTGACCATAACCTCTCCATTTAACCAAATACTGGAGTCTTCGTCTAGAAAAACGAGAATCCAATATTTTCTCAACCACATACTCCAGATTGCCCTCAACCAAAACAGGGTCAGGAGGCACAGCAGCAGGAACCACTGGCTCAACAAACCTCTTCAACAAGGACTTGTGGAACACGTTATGGATCTTAAATGTCACTGGAAGAAACAAACGAAAAGAAACAGGATTAATAATCTCCATGATCTTATAAGGTCCAATGAACCTAGGCTTAAATTTAGGAGATGCTACTCTCATAGGAATATTCTTTGAGGACAACCAGACCAAGTCCCCCACTTTAAACCGAGGACCATCAGTCCTATGCCGGTTAGCAAACCGCTGGGCCTTCTCCTGAGAGAGGGACAACCTCTCCACTACCTGGTCCCAAATCTGCTGCATACGCTCAACAACAGAGTCAACACCTGGACAGACAGAAGCCTCCGTCTGTCCTGAAGAAAATCGAGGGTGAAACCCAGAATTACAGAAAAACGGAGACATCAAAGTGGCAGAGCTAGCCCTATTATTAAGAGCAAACTCAGCCAAAGGCAAAAAAGAGACCCAGTCATCCTGATCAGCAGACACAAAGCATCTTAGATAAGTCTCCAATGTCTGGTTTGTTCTCTCAGTTTGACCATTGGTCTGAGGATGAAATGCCGAGGAGAAAGACAATTGAACACCCAGTTTAGAACAAAAAGTCCTCCAAAATCTGGAAACAAACTGGACTCCTCTGTCAGACACAATGTTCTCAGGAATGCCGTGTAAACGAACCACGTGCTGAAGGAACAACGGCACCAATTCAGAGGAGGAAGGCAACTTAGGTAATGGCACAAGATGTATCATTTTGGAAAACCTATCACAAATTACCCAGATGGTGGTCATTCTCTGAGAAACAGGAAGATCGGAAATGAAATCCATAGAGATATGGGTCCATGGTCTCTTGGGCACAGGCAATGGCATCAACAAACCACTAGAGCGAGAGCAAGGCTTGGAGCGAGAGCAAGTCCCGCAGGACTGCACAAATTCCCTGACATCGCGAGACAAGGTAGGCCACCAAAAGGACCGACTAACCAAGTCTCTGGTACCAAAAATTCCGGGATGCCCAGCCAATGCGGAACAATGAATCTCAGACATCACACTCTTTTTCCATTGGTCCGGGACAAACAATTTTCCAACAGGGCAGCGCTCGGGCCTATCCTCCTGACACCCCTCCAGAGCAAGTCTCAAATTGGGCGAGATGGCGGAAAGAACTACACCCTCCTTCAAAATAACAGAGGGATCAGATAGCTCAGGAGAGTCCGCAAGGAAACTCCTCGAGAGGGCATCCGCCTTAACATTCTTAGTGCCAGGAAGAAAGGAAACCACAAAATTAAAACGTGTGAAAAACAAGGCCCACCTGGCCTGTCTAGGATTGAGTCGCTTGGCAGATTCCAGATAGACCAGATTCTTATGGTCCGTAAGGACCACCACCTGATGTTTGGCTCCCTCCAGCCAATGTCTCCACTCTTCAAAAGCCCACTTCATGGCCAATAACTCCCGATTACCCACGTCATAATTACGTTCAGTAGGAGAAAATTTTCGAGAGAAAAAGGCACAAGGGTTACTTTTAGAGGTCTCTGGATCTTTTTGGGACAAAACGGCACCTGCCCCAATTTCAGAGGCATCAACCTCCACCTGAAATGGCAGAGAAACATCAGGCTGCCGTAGAACAGGAGCAGAAGTGAATCTCTGCTTAAGTTCCTGAAACGCAGAGACTGCCTCAGGAGGCCAATTCACCACATCAGAACCCTTTCTGGTCAAATCAGTTAATGGTTTAACAATAACAGAGAAATTACCAATAAATTTACGATAAAAATTGGCAAAACCCAAAAATCTCTGAAGAGCCTTTAATGAAGTAGGTTGGACCCAATCACAGATGGCCTGAACCTTGACCGGGTCCATTTCAATAACAGATGGGGACAAAATGAATCCCAGAAATGAGATCTTCTGTACGCCAAAAAGACACTTTGATCCCTTCACATACAGAGCATTCTCTCTCAAAATCTGGAATAGCAGTTCGAACATGCTTCACATGAGAGTCCCAGTCATTAGAAAAAATCAAGATATCATCCAAATAAACAATCAGAAACTTGTCCACAAAATCCCTGAAAATGTCATTCATGAAGGACTGGAAGACGGAAGGAGCATTAGTGAGCCCAAAGGGCATCACAAGGTACTCAAAATGCCCTTCAGGGGTGTTAAATGCCGTCTTCCATTCATCCCCGTGCTTAATGCGAATAAGGTTATACGCCCCCCTGAGGTCAAGCTTGGTAAACCAAGTAGCGTTTTTCACCCTGGAAAACAGGTCAGAAATCAAGGGTAACGGGTATTGATATTTCACAGTAATATTGTTCAAGAGACGATAATCAATACACGGCCTTAATGAACCATCTTTTTTGGCCACAAAGAAAAAACCGGCACCTAAGGGTGAAGAGGATGGTCTGATATGACCCTTCTCCAATGATTCCTTGATATAAGACCGCATAGCGTCATGTTCAGGTACAGACAAGTTAAAAAGGCGACCTTTAGGGAATTTACTACCGGCACTAATTCAATAGCGCAGTCATAGCTCCTATGGGGAGGTAAGGATGCAGATTTACTTTCGCTAAACACATCAGAAAAATCAAACAAAAAGTCAGGAACATCCTCAGCCTGGGGGGAGGCAGAAAAAACAGGAGTGTTGGTATTAACACATTGGCAGCCCCAACTGGTTACAGACACAGATTTCCAATCCAAAACAGGATTATGAGACTGTAACCAAGGGAAACCCAGCACTATAATGTCATGCAGATTATATAGAACCAAAAATTTGCAGCACTCCTGGTGATCAGGTTCAACCCTCATTATCACCTGAGTAGAAAACTGGGGTTTATTCTCAGCCAAAGGGGTAGAATCGATCCCCAGTAAGGAATAGACTTCTGTAGGGGTATCAAGGGAAATCCACAACGTTTAGCAAAATCATAATCCATCAGGTTAATAGCTGCTCCAGAATCAATGAAAGCCTGAGCAGAAAATGAGGACAGAGAGCATATCAGAGTGACAGTTAATAAAAACTTAGTCTGAACACTACCCAAGACAACTGAGCGTGCAAAATGTCTTCCCCGCTTAGGGCAGACTGCAATAGCATGAGAGGCATCACCACAGTAGAAACATAACCCATTGCGCTTTCGAAACTCATGACGCTGTGCCCCAGACACCACTCCATCACACTGCATGGGCTCAGCAGCTGGCTCACAAGGCAACACCACTCCACGCATACTTCTCCGCTCACGCAAACGTCTGTCAATTTGAATCGCTAATGACATAGAATCATTGAGACCAGAGGGGACAGGGAATCCCACCATAACATCCTTTACATTATCCGACAGACCCTTCCGGAAAAGGGCCGCCAAAGCGTCGTCATTCCATTTGGTCAGGACTGCCCACCTACGGAATCTCTGACAGTATAACTCAGCGTCATCAAGCCCCTGATTTAATGCCAACAAGGCTTTTTCAGCTTGATCAGTGACATTAGGCTCATCGTACAATAACCCCAAAGCCTGAAAAAATGCATCAACATCACTCAAAACAGGATCCCCAGGTATCAGGGAAAAAGCCCAATCCTGAGGATCGCCGCGCAGGAGAGAGATGATAATTTGAACCTGCTGCGCTGCGTTTCCTGAGGACTTAGATTTTAAGGCAAGAAACAATTTACAATTATTTTTGAAATTCTGAAACTTAGCTCGATCCCCTAAAAACAAATCTGGCATGGGGATCCTAGGTTCCACAACAGGCAACCTAGCAAGATATGCAGCAATACTCCGAACCTCAGTGGCAAGCTGATCCACACGGCCAGACAACTGTGCAAACTCCATTGGGAGAAAAGATCCTCCCCAGCACCCAGAGATACAGAGGAAAAAAAAAAAAAATGCAACAAACAGAAAAATATCTGACAACTTTTCTTCCTTCAAAATATTTTTTCCCTTCTGTGAGTACCATACAATTTTTATGGCCGGTGATACTGTTATGTTACGGTAGCTGAGGAGTGCAGGCAAAAAAGGAAATACACCAGAGCAGTTGGAATCTATGAGATTGCAGTACCCTGACTAACCACCACAACTAGAGGCAGCCGTGGAGCGTTCCTACGATGGTCCTAGACGCCTCGTCACAGCCTGAGAAACTAACTACACCTAAAGATAGAAATAGGAAAGCTATCTGCCCCGGAGCAGAACCCCAAAGATAATAGAAAGCCCCCAAACATGTAATGGCGGTTAGACAAGAGGAAATACTGACACAGAAAGAAAATAGTATGAGCAAACGCTGGGGCCCAAACTAACTAAATAGAAAAGGACAGGAAGGGTACTTACTGCAATCCCAGAAAACCCTGAAAAACACCAACTCTACTAATTTCAAAATCACCTGAGATCACACGACCTCTACCACCTAAATTAGTTCTCTGGTGTAACAAAAACAGCAGCCACTGAAAAAACTTAAAAAGCAAAAGTACAAAACACAGTGGCTGACTAAACTGAGAGGGCAAAAGCCCCCGGAGGGGACCCAGAAGGCCCCCACAGAAGTGCAGGACCAAATGCAAAAATATAGCAAAAACACAAAATAAGAAATTGTCTTATCTGATAACAGGAGATGCAGACACGACACAGCAGGCTACAAGGGAAACTGGAAAGAAGGATTCAGACCAGAACAATTGATCACCGGCAACCCTGATGGGAAAATATCCCTTAAATAAGACCAATCAGTAACACCTGATTCCCAATCCATCACTAGTACCGCTTGTAACCACCAGAGGGAGCCTCTGCTCAGAACTCATCTCAAACCCATTCACACAACATGTATCAGTCTGGAGTCACAGAGCATTGTCCGCTCTGGATAATGTATCAGTCTGAGTCAAGAGCATTGTCCGCACTGGATAGAATGTATCAGTCAGGAGTCACAGAGTATTGTCTTGCTGGATAAAATGTATCAGTCTGGAGTCACAAGCATTGTCTGCACTGGATACATTGTATCAGTCTGGAGTCACAGAGCATTGTCTGCACTGGATACATTGTATCAGTTGGAGTCACAGAGCATTGTCTGCACTGGTTACATGTATCAGTCTGGAGTCACGGCATTGTCCGCTCTGGATACGAATGTATCATCTGGAGTCACAGAGCATTGTCCGCCTGGATAATGTATCAGTCTGAAGTCACAGAGCATTTTCTGCACTGGATAGATTGTATCAGTCTGGAGTCACAGACATTGTCTCCTGGATACAATGTATCAGTCTGGATCACAGAGCATTGTCTGTTCTGGAAGAATGTATCAGTCTGGAGTCACAGAGCATTGTCTGCTCTGGATAGAATGTACAGTCTGGAGTACAGAGCATTGTCTGCTCTGGATAGAATGTATTAGTCTGGAGTCACAGAGCATTGTCTGCACTGGATACATTGTATCAGTCTGCAGTCCAGAGCGTTGTCTGCTGGATAAATGTTCAGTCTGGAGTCACAGAGCATTGTCTGCTACTGGGATAAATGTATCAGTCTGGAGTCACAGAGCATTGTCGTACTGGATAAAATGTATCAGTCTGGAGTCACAGAGCATTGTCTGCCTGGATAGAATGTAGTCAGTCTTGAGTCACAGAGCATTGTCTGCACTGGAAAGCAATGATCAGTCTGGAGTCACAGAGCATTGTCTGCACTGGATACAATGTATTAGTCTGGAGTCACAGAGCATTGTCTGCACTGGATACAATGTATCAGTCATGGAGTCACAGAGCATTGTCTGCACTAGATACAATGTATCAGTCTGGAGTCACAGAGCATTGTCTGCACTGGATACATTGTATCAGTCTGGAGTCACAAAGCATTGTCTGCACTAGATACAATGATCAGTCTGGAGTCACAGAGCATTGTCTGCACTGGATACAATGTATCAGTCTGGAGTCACAGAGCATTGTCTGCACTGATACATTGAATCAGTCTGGAGTCACAGAGCACTTGTCTGCACTGGAACATTGATCAGTCTGGAGTCAAGAGCATTGTCTGCACTGGATAAATTATCGTCTGGAGTCACAGAGCATTGTCTGCACTGGATACAATATATCAGTCTGGAGTCACAGAGCATTGTCTGCACTGGATACATGTATCAGTCTGGAGTCACAGAGCATTGTCTGCACTGGATGCAATGTATCAGTCTGGAGTCACAGAGCATTGTCTGCACTGGATACAATGTATCAGTCTGGAGTCACAGAGCATTGTCTGCACTGGATACAATGTATCAGTCTGGAGTCACAGAGCATTGTCTGCATCTGGATAAATGTATCAATCTGGAGTCACAGAGCATTGTCTGCACTGGATACATTGTATCAGTCTGGAGTCACAGAGCATTGTCTGCACTGGATACATTGTATCAGTCTGGAGTCACAAGCATTGTCTGCACTGGATACATGTATCAGTCTGGGGTCACAAGCATTGTCTGCACTGGATACAATGTATCAATCTGGAGTCAAAGAGCATTGTCGCACTGGATACAATGATCATCTGGAGTCACAGAGCATTGTCGCACTGGATACATTGTATCAGTCTGGAGTCACAGAGCATGTCCGCACTGGATACATTGTATCAGTCTGGAGTCACAGAGCATTGTCTGCACTGGATACAATGTATCAGTCTGGAGTCACAGAGCATTGTCTGCACTGGATACAGTGTATCAGTCTGGGTCACATAGCATTGTCTGCACTGGATACAGTGTATCAGTCTGGAGTCACAGAGCATTGTCTGCACTGGATACATGTATCAGTCTGGAGTCACAGAGCATTGTCTGCACTGGATACATTGTATAGTCTGAGTCACAGAGCATTGTCTGCACTGGATAGAATGTATCAGTCTGGAGTCACAGAGCATTGTCCCGCACTGGATACATTGTATCAGTCTGGAGTCACAGAGCATTGTCCCGCTCTGGATAAATGTGTCAGTTGGAGTCACAGAGCATTGTCTGCACTGGATAAATGTATCAGTCTGGAGTCACAGAGCATTGTCTGCACTGGATACAATGTATCAGTCTGGAGTCACAGAGCATTTTCGCACTGGATACATTGTATCAGTCTGGGTCACAGAGCATTGTCTGCACTGGATAAATGTATCAGTCTGGAGTCACAGAGTATTGTCTGCACTGGATACATGTATCAGTCTGGAGTCACAGAGCATTGTCTGCACTGGATACATTTATCAGTCTGGAGTCACAGAGCATTGTCTGCACTGGATACATTGTATCAGTCTGGAAATCACAGAGCATTGTCTGCACTGGATAGAATGTATCAGTCTGGAGTCACAGAGCATTGTCTGCACTGGATACAGTGTATCAGTCTGGAGTCACAGAGCATTGTCTGCACTGGATACAATGTATCAGTCTGGAGTCACAGAGTATTGTCTGCACTGGATACATGTATCAGTCTGGAGTCACAGAGCATTGTCTCTGGAGTCACGATATTCTGCACTGTACATGTATCAGTCTGGATTCACAGAACATTGTCTGCACTGGATAAATGTATCAGTCTGGATTCACAGAGCATTGTCTGCACTGGATACATTGTATCAGTCTGGATTCACAGAACATTGTCTGCACTGGATACATTGTATCAGTCTGGAGTCACAGAGCATTGTCTGCACTGGATACATGTATCAGTCTGGATCACAGAGCATTGTCTGCACTGGATACAATGTATCAGTCTGGATTCACAGAGCATTGTCTGCACTGGATACATTGTATCAGTCTGGATCACAGAACATTGTCTGCACTGGATACATGTATCAGTCTGGAGTCACAGAGCATTGTCTGCACTGGATACATTTTATCAGTCTGGAGTCACAGAGCATTGTCTGCACTGGATACAATGTATCAGTCTGGAGTTCACAGAGCATTGTCTGCACTGGATACATGTATCAGTCTGGAGTCACAGAGCATTGTCTGCACTGGATACATGTATCAGTCTGGAGTCACAGAGCATTGTCTGCACTGGATACATGTATCAGTCTGGAGTCACAGAGCATTGTCTGCACTGGATACATGTATCAGTCTGGAGTCACAGAGCATTGTCTGCACTGGATACATGTATCAGTCTGGAGTCACAGAGCATTGTCTGCATGGATACATGTATCAGTCTGGAGTCACAGAGCATTGTCTGCACTGGATAATGTATCAGTTGGAGTCACAGAGATTGTCTGACTGGATAAATGTATCAGTCTGGAGTCACAGAGCATTGTCTGCACTGGATACATTGTATCAGTCTGGATCACAGAGCATTGTCTGCACTGGATACATGTATCAGTTTGGAGTCACAGAGCATTGTCTGCACTGGATACATGTATCAGTCTGGAGTCACAGAGCATTGTCTGCACTGGATACATGTATCAGTCGGAGTCACAGAGCATTGTCTGCACTGGATAAATGTATCAGTCTGGAGTCACAGAGCATTGTCCGCACTGGATACATGTATCATTCTGGAGTCACGAGCATTGTCTGCACTGGATACAGTGTATCAGTCTGGAGTCACAGAGCATTGTCGCACTGGATACATGTATCAGTCTGGAGTCACAGAGCATTGTCTGCACTGATACATGTATCAGTCTGGATCCAGGCATTGTCTGCACTGATA
>JARQOD010013643.1:0-14568 GCA_033576555.1 Oophaga sylvatica
CCGGGGGATACTTGTAAGATATAGGGTTTGCCTTATAGTGTTTTTTACAGACAATTTACATCGTTTGTATTTCGTAGATCGCACCGGGGGGGGTTTTTAAAATTTTATGCTAGTGCTCTTTTGTGATTATACGAAAATCATCTTTAGTAGTTTCTCTTAGATCGCACCCGGGGGGTTCTTGTAAGTTTTTATGTCTACCGCTTATAGGTATTTTTTAAAACAATTTATACTCGTTGTATTTTTCTGTTGTCAGACCCGGGGGGTACTTTTAAAAATTTTTTGCAAACCCTTTTATGTGTTTTTTAAAAATACATCAGTAGTTTCTTGGTCAGCAACCCGGGGGGTACTTGTAAGTATTATGTTTAGCCCTTTATAGTGTATTATACAGAAATCTAAACGTGTATTTTGTAGATCGCCCCGGGGGGTTCTTTTTAAAATTTAAGCTAGCCCCTCTTTGGTTTTTTACAAAAATTCTCCCGTGTATTCTTTAGATCGCCCCCGGGGGATTCTTTTAAGTATAAATTTTAGCCCCCTTTTTAGGTTTTTATAAAAAATCTACTTGTTGATTTTTTGTAGATCAGCCCGGGGGGGGGCTTGTAAATTTTTTGCTAGTCCCCTTATAGGGATTAACGCAAAAATAAAACAGTAGTTTTTCTCTGTAAAATCAGCACCCCGGGGGGGAAAATTTTAAATTATTTGTTTGCCGCCCTTTGTGATTATTGAAATTTTTTTAATTTTTAGTAGGTTTTTTGTAGTTTGCACCCGGGGGAAAATTGGGAAAATTTTTGTTGCCGCTTTTTTTGTTTTTTAAGACAAAAATACATCAGTTGTTTCTTGTAGTAGCCCCCGGGGGGGTATTTTTAAGTTTTTGGCTAGCCCCTTATAGTGTTTTACAGAAATCTACTCGTAGTTTCTTGTAGGGTAGACCCCCGGGGGGGGCTTTAGATTTTGTTTGCCCCTCTTTTTGGGATTTTTTCAGAAATATAATTTAGTAGGATTTCTTTTAGTAGCACCCCGGGGGGGGTTTTTTAAATATTTTGCTGCCCTTTAGGTTTTTTACGACAAACAAAAATCAGTAGTATTCTTGAGAAACGCACCCCCGGGGGGAAATTGTAAAATATAAATTTTTCTAGCCCTTTAGTTTATTATAAAGACAATCTTCATCGTAGTATTTCCCCTTTTTGATCAGCCCCCCGGGGGGTCTTTTAAGAATATGCTAGCCCTCTTTTGTGTATTTTTAAAACAAATAAATCGTTGGGTTTTTTTGAGTTTAGACCCGGGGGGGATATTGTAAGTATATTGGTTTTTTTGCCCTTTGGTTCTTATAAGACAATCATCATCAGTATTTTTCTCTGTTTATCGCCCCGGGGGTACTTTTTAATTTTTTTGTTCCGTCATAGGTATTTTCAGAAAAAATTAAGAGTTTTTTGTAGATCGCACCGGGGGGGCTTGTTAAATAAATGCTAGGGGCCCCTCATAGGTTTAAAGAAAAATTTATAAACAGTAGTTTTTCCTTTTAGATCAGCACCCCGGGGGTAAATTTTAAGTTTTTTGCTGCCCTCTTAGTGTTTTTTTGAAACATTTTCGTGTATTTTTGTGATCAGCCCCCGGGGGGATATTGTAAGTTTTATGTTAGGCCCTTATGGTATTTTACAGAAATCATAACTGTTTTTCTTGTTGTCAGGGACCCGGGGGGAAAATTTTAAGTTTTTATGCTTCCCCTCTATTGTGTTTTTAACGAAAATAAACAGTTGTTATTTTCTTGTCAGCACCCGGGGGGTACTTGTAAGTTTTAGGGCTAGGCCCCCTTTTTGTGTATTTTTCGAAAAACAACATCAGTGGTTTCTTTTTTTTCCACCCGGGGGGTATTTTAAGATATATGTCTGCCCCTCTTAGGGGATTATAAGACAAATTTTTTTAGTGTTTTTTTTGTGTTTTTAACCCCCGGGGGTTCTTGTATGTTAAAAACTTGCCGCCCCTTTTGTGGATTTACGCAATTTTCATCGTTGATTCTCTGAGTCGCCCCGGGGGGTCTTGGGGTTATTGTGCCCTTATTAAAAGTTTTTTTTATTTTTCAGAAATCTACTCAGTGTTTTCTTGATCGCCCCCGGGGGTTTCTTGTTAAATATTTATGTTGCCGCTCTTTTGTGTCTTTCCCGGGAAAACATTTTTCCCTTTAAAATTTTTGTTGATCCCCCGGGGGATACTTGGGGTTTTATTTTATAGTCCCCTCTTTTTGTGTTTTTACGACCATTCAGGGGATTTTCTGTAGTCCCCCGGGGGTTTTTGTTAAATTTTGCTGCCCCCCCTTAGTTTTATTATCAGAAAATCTTTAGAATTTTTTCTGTTGATCAGCCCCCGGGGGGGGTTGTAAATTAAATTTTTTTAGGGTCTTTTGGGGATTATTTCGACTATAACTCGTAGTTTCTTGTAATCACACCCCCGGGGGTCTTTTAAAAATTTTATTGCTGCCCCTTTTGGGTTTTTTTTAAAAAATTCTCAGTTTGTATTTTTTGTAGATCAGCCCCCGGGGGGGTACTTGTAAGTTTAAAAGCTAGCCGCTCTATAGTGTATTATACGAAATCTACATCAGTAGTATTTTTTGAATTAAACCCCGGGGGGATTTGTAAGTATATATGTTAGCCCTTTTTGTGATTTTTCAGACAATTTTTACCTTTTTCTCTGAGATCGCACCCCGGGGGGGTTTTTTTAAATAAAAATGTTAACCGCTATTTTTTTTTTTATCGAAATTCCCCGTTGTTTCCTTTTAGATCAGCCCCGGGGGGTAAAATTTTAAGTAATTTATGCTTTTTTTTTTACCTTTTTAAAAAATTTTTTTTTTTCCCGGGGGAATTTTTTTTCCCAAGTTTTTTTCTTTAAGGTTTTTTAGCACCCGGGGGGTACGAGATATTCTAGTCCCTTTTGTTTATTTTTCCGACAAAACTTCATATTTTTTTGTAAACCCCCGGGGGTTTTTTTTAATTATTTGCCCATGGGTCTATAGTGGGGGTTATAAAAAATTTACTTAGTTTTTTCCCCGTTGCACCCGGGGGGAAAATTGTAAGCTAATATGTCTAGGACGCTCTATAGTGTATTCATACAGACAATCATAAATCAGTAGTATTCTCTGTTGATTCAGCACCCGGGGGATACTTGTAAGTATATATGTCTAGCCGCTACTCTAGTGTATTATACCGAAAGCATACATTCTGTATGTAATCTCTCTCTTTTCCTCATCATCAGTTTGTTGTTGTTGTGTAGAGTTTCTACTGATGTTGATTGTCTGTATAATACATATAGAAGCGGACTAGGTCATATATATAATTACAAGTATCCACGGTGCAGATCACAGAGATACACTGTGTAATTGTGTATAATAACTATAGGATAGACATAATACTCAAGCCCCCGGTGCTGATTACAGAATATATTATGATTGCTGTAAATACACTAAGGTGTATATAACTTACAAGTCCCGGGTGTATAAGAATACTACAGTATGGTCTGTATAATAATATACGGAGCAGGAATCTAAATATACTTATTACAAGAACACTGTGATGCGATAAAATATGATGTATGATTTGTATAATTACATATAGCGGTTAGAAATACTAATTCCCCGAGTTATATACAGATGATCATACTATGATTGTCTTATAATACAATTAAGGTATATATATATTAAAGTATCCCGGGTGTGATTCTCAGAGTATACTGAGTATGATTGTCTGTATAATACTATAAGAACTAGACATATATACTTACAAGTACCCCCGGGTGCTGATCTAAAGAAATACTCTGTATTGTGTATAATACACTAGAGCGGATACATATCTATCTTACAAGTATCCCCGGGTGTGATCTACAGAGAATACTATGATGATTTAATTTAATACCTATAGAGCGGACTAGAATATACTTAAGTATCCCCGGGTGCTATACAGAAATATATATTTAATTCCGTTATCTAAAGAAGACTATATATTATATACATATACCCGTGCTGATCTACAAGATACCTGATATGATTCTGTATAATACACTATAAGTGGTACTAGCATATTATCTTACAAGTATCCCCCGGGTGCTGATCTACAGAGAATATATGATGTTTGATTGTCTGTATAATACATAAACGACTACCTAATATTACAAGTACCACGGTGTTGATCTAAGAACTTAGGATGATTTCTTAAATCCACTTAGACGGAACACTATTATTACAGTATCCCAGGTGCTGATAAGAAATACTATAGATATTGTCTGTATAAACACTATAGAGCGCTAACATATATACTTACAAGTATCCCCGGGTGATCTACAGAGATTACTGTGTATGATTGTCTGTATAATACACTATAGGGAATCAATTCTTACAACTATGTTGATTGTCTGTATAACATAAAGCGTGCTTACTTACAAGATCCGGGTATACAGGAATGTGATATTGTTGATATACATTAGAGCGGCTAGCATTATACTCAAGTTCCCCGTGTGATCTAAGGAATACTATGATGTATGATTGCTGATAATACTATAGGCGGTAGCTATATATACAAGTATCCGGGTGTGTACGGATATGTGTATGATGTTGTATATCATATGGGTAGCATATATTTACAAGTATCCGGGTGTGATCTAGAATATGAGTTGATTCTGATATAGGCTAGCATATTAAGTCGGTGCGATTACAGAGATATAGTGTTATTTTGTAACACTTAGGGGTAGATTACTTAGTATCCGGTGGATTAAGAATATGTGTTGATTTCTTAATAATAGGAGATATATACAAGTCCGGTGCTAAATATATGATGTATGTTTTGTATATCATTAAGTATTATAGTATCCGGGTGGATAGAGATATATGTATGATTGTGATAATACTATGAGGGTGATTATTAGTTCCCCGGGTGTGATTCGGATATGAGTTGATTGTTATACTGAGGTAGCTATATTACAATTCCCGGTGATTACAGATACTACTGATGTATGATTGTCTGTATAATACACTATAGAGCGGACTAGCATATATACTTACAAGTATCCCCCGGGTGCTGATCTACAGAGAATACTACTGATGTATGATTGTCTGTATAATACACTATAGAGGGCTAGACATATATACTTACAAGTATCCCCGGGTGCTGATCTACAGAGAATACTACTGATGTATGATTGTCTGTATAATACACTATAGAGCGGCTAGTCATATATACTTACAAGTATCCCCCGGGTGCTGATCTACAGAGAATACTACTGATGTATGATTGTCTGTATAATACACTATAGAGCGGTCTAGACATATATACTTACAAGTATCCCCCGGGTGCTGATCTACAGAGAATACTACTGATGTATGATTGTCTGTATAATACACTATAGAGCGGTCTAGTCATATATACTTACAAGTATCCCCGGGTGCTGATCTACAGAGAATACTACTGATGTATGATTGTCTGTATAATACACTATAGAGCGGGACTAGTCATATATACTTACAAGTATCCCCCGGGTGCTGATCTACAGAGAATACTACTGATGTATGATTGTCTGTATAATACACTATAGAGCGGTCTAGACATATATACTTACAAGTATCCCCGGGTGTGATCTACAGAGAATACTACTGATGTATGATTGTCTGTATAAGTACACTATAGAGCGGATCTAGACATATATACTTACAAGTATCCCCGGGTGCTGATCTACAGAGAATACTATGATGTATGATTGTCTGTATAATACACTATAGAGCGGTCTAGACATATATACTTACAAGTATCCCGGGTGCTGATCTACAGAGAATATATGATGTATGATTGTCTGTATAATACACTATAGAGCGGCTAGACATATATACTTAAAGTATCCCGGGTGCTGATCTACAGAGAATACTACTGATGTATGATTGTCTGTATAATACACTATAGAGCGGATAGATCATATATACTTACAAGTATCCCCGGGTGCTGATTACAGAGAATATACTGATGTATGATTGTCTGTATAATACACTATAGAGCGGACTAGTCATATATACTTACAAGTATCCCGGGTGCTGATCTACAGAGAATACTACTGATGTATGATTGTCTGTATAATACATATAGAGCGGATCTAGTCTATATACTTACAAGTATCCCCGGGTGCTGATCTACAGAGAATACTACTGATGTATGATTGTCTGTATAATACACTATAGAGCGGCTAGACATATATACTTACAAGTATCCCCCGGGTGTGATCTACAGAGAATATTACTGATGTATGATTGTCTGTATAAGTACACTATAGAGCGGTACTAGACATATATACTTACAAGTATCCCCCGGGTGCTGATCTACAGAGAATATACTGATGTATGATTGTCTGTATAATACACTATAGAGCGGCTAGACATATATACTTACAAGTATCCCCGGGTGCTGATCTACAGAGAATACTATGATGTATGATTGTCTGTATAATTACACTATAGAGCGGACTAGACATATATACTTACAAGTATCCCCGGGTGCTGATTCTACAGAGAATACTACTGATGTATGATTGTCTGTATAATACACTATAGAGGGTCTAGACATATATACTTACAAGTATCCCCGGGTGCTGATCTACAGAGAATACTACTGATGTATGATTGTCTGTATAATACACTACTACATAATATATTACAAGTATCCCCCGGTGCTGACTACGAATCTCTGATGTATGATGTCTGTATATAACTTAAGCATACATATAACAGTATCCCCGTGTGATTACAAGAATACTACTGGTATGATTTTTATAATAAATATAGAGGCTATATATAACTAAATCCCCGGGCGGATCTACAAAAATACTGATGTCTGATGCTTAAATACACTAAGACATCTACATATATATTAAGTACACGTTATACGAGATACATATTAATTAGTTCATAGTACTATACGGCTAGATACTAGATTATATTCGGTGTAATACACAAGAGAACTATGATATGATTACAATATCCCCGTGCGATCTAGAATATACTTAGTATCGGTGTACAAGAGATCAGATATTCTATAATCAGGCGATAAAAAATACAATTGTGTTGTTAAGAATAACATAGATCTGTATAATACATATCGGCTATAAATACTTAAAGTATGTGTGATACAAAACTGAATATTTCAATACCTGCGATCAGAAATATACTTAATTCGTTATCTAAGAGAACTAGATTAATTCTTAAATACCGGGTCTAGAAATATATTAAGTATCGTGCTTCAGAAAATATATAGTTCCTGTTATACTAAAGAGATATATATTCGTATAACGTAGCTACAATATATATGTTCTGTAATACACATAACACTAGTATATTTTACAAGTTCCCGGGCGATCTAGAATATACTATGTATTGCTGTTATACATAAACGATGAATATTCTTAAATCCCGGGTTGATCTACAGAGAATACTACAAGATTCGTTATACAAATACCTATATATACTTACAATACCCCGGGGCTGATCTACAAGAATCACTGGTATGATTGCGTAAAACACTAAGAGCTAGTATATAACTTACAAGTCCGGTCTATTACAAGAAACCTGATGATTGTTGTTATACACTATAGAGCGTCTACATAATACTTACAGTACCCGGTGCTGATTAAGAGAATATACTATAGATGTCTGTATATACTTAAGCCTTATCTACAAGATCTCTTACTGATTAGATTGTCTGATAATACACTATAGAGCGCTAGACATATATATTACAATATCCCCGGTGCTGATCTACAGAGAAACTACTGATGTATGATTGTTGTATAATACACTATAAGCGCTAGCATATATACTTACAAGTATCCCCGGTGGATTACAAGAATACTATGATGTATGATGTCTTATAATACACTATAGAGCGCTAGACATATTACTTACAAGACCCCGGTGCTGATCTACAAGAATACTATGATGTATGATTGTCTGTATAAACTAAGAGCGCTAGCATATAATTACAAGTATCCCCCGTGCTGATTACAGAGAATACTATTGATGTTGATACATATAGCGCTAGCATAATACTTACAGTTCCGGTGGATTCAGAGAATATATGATGTATGATCTTATAACATAAGAGCGGCTAGACATTATTACAAGTATCCCCCGGTGGATCACAAGAATATGAGTATATGTTGTATATAACATGAGGCTAGTATATACTAAGTATCCCGGGGCTGCTACAAGAACTACTGGTTGATGTCTGTATAATATAAGAGGCTAATATATACTACCGTGCTGATCTACAATACTGATGTTGATTGTTGATAATCATAGCGGTGAATTTAAAGTCCCGGGTTGTTACAGGAATATACTGAGTTGATGTCTGTATAAACATTAACGCTAGCATAAATACAAGTACCGGGGCTGATCTACAAGAATAGATGTATGATGTCTTAAGACACTATAGAGCGCGAATATATTACAGTACCCGGTGTGATCTACAGATTATAGATGTATGATTGTCTGTATAATACACTATAGAGCGGTACTAGACATATATACTTACAAGTATCCCCCGGGTGCTGATCTACAGAGAATACTACTGATGTATGATTGTCTGTATAAGTACACTATAGAGCGGTCTAGACATATATACTTACAAGTATCCCCCGGGTGCTGATCTACAGAGAATACTACTGATGTATGATTGTCTGTATAATACACTATAGAGCGGTCTAGCATTATACTTACAAGTACTCCCCCGAGTGCTGATCTACAAGAATACTACTGATGTATTTGTCTGTATAATACACTATAGAGGTCTAGACATATTATACTTACAAGTATCCCCGGGTGCTGATCTACAGAGAATACTACTGATGTATGATTGTCTGTATAATACACTATAGAGCGGTCTAGCATATATACTTACAAGTATCCCCCGGGTGCTGATCTACAGAGAATACTACTGATGTATGATTGTCTGTATAATACACTATAGAGCGGACTAGACATATATACTTACAAGTATCCCCCGGGTGCTGATCTACAGAGAATATACTGATGTATGATTTGTCTGTATAAGTACACTATAGAGCGGACTAGACATATATACTTACAAGTATCCCCGGGTGCTGATCTACAGAGAATACTTTCTGATGTATGATTGTCTGTATAATACACTATAGAGCGGACTAGTCATATATACTTACAAGTATCCCCGGGTGCTGATCTACAGAGAAATACTACTGATGTATGATTGTCTGTATAATACACTATAGAGCGGACTAGACATATTTAACTGAAATGTATTCCTACGGGTGATGATCTTACAGAGAATACTACTGATGTATGATTGTTGTATAATACACTATAGAGCGGATTGACATTATATACTTACAAGTATCCCGGGTGTGATTACAGAGAATTACTACTGATGTATGATTGTCGTAATCACACCCGGGGAAATTGTAATATATTGCTATCCGCTCTATTGTATTATACGACAATCTAAATCATAATTCTCTGTAGCAGCCCCCGGGGGATACGGGTAAAAATTTTGTCTAGCCCGCTCTATGTGTACTTATACAGACAATCATAATCGTAGTATTCTCTGTAGTACACCCGGGGGATACTTGTAAGTATTATGTTTGGCCGCTCTTAGTTACTTATACAGAAATATACACAGTATTTTCTCTGTAGTCCCCCGGGGGGTACTTTAAGTATATTTTCTATTCCCTCAAGTGACTTATACAGATAATCATACATCATATATTTCGTAATCAGCCCCCGGGGATACTTGTAATATATTGACTAACCGCTCATAGTGTACTTATCAAAAAAAACTACTCATGTTTTCTCTGTAGATCAGCCCCGGGGGATACTTGTAGATATTTTCCCCTAGCCCGTCTAAGTGTTTATACAGACAATCAAATCAGATATTCCTGTAACAGACCGGGGGATACTTGTAAGTACAGGCCCTTTCCCAAAAAATTTTAGCATATAGTGCTAAATTTCATTATTTTCCAAAATGTAATTTTTAAAAAATAAACTTTCATAATTTTGAATCAACACCCCAAACTGAAATTTTTTTCAGGTCTTTTATTTTTTTAATACTGATGATTTTGGCATAACTCAAAAAACCCCAAAAACCCTGCTCAAAAAATTAGATTCAAAAAAGGTTCTTAAACGGCTTTCCCAAACCCCTTTAAATCAATAATTAACTCAAAACACATGCAAAAGATTCCCTGGGGGTTTTTAAAAACCCCCCCTCCCCGGGTTCTTTACTCAAAACCGCCATCGGGGTAAACTGGACCTGTGATGTCCAGAAGGATCTTTAAAATAGAAAGAGGAAAACCCCAGCAAAAATTTTCTGAAAATTAGGCTGCCCCAGAGTCTGTATCGGGGCACCTAATGGGAAGTCTTTTGGAAGGAAACAATGGGGCAGAAAAGCATCAACGGAAGAGGTGACCGGGGACCCTGGGAAAGTTTGTGAGAAGGACCGTTTCCCAAACCCTTGGGGACCTGCGGAAGCGTGACTGAGTCTGGATAAAAATCCAAGCCACCGTGCACAGGCTGTGCAGGAAATGGCTACAGGTCCGCATTCCCCAAAGGAAAGCCACTTTTGAACCAAAAATAGAAGCAGCACTGGGCTACAGAAAAGCAGCACGGGGACGTTGCAAGTGGTCCCAATATTTTTTTTCTGAGAAAGCAAATTTTGATGTCATTCGAAATAAAGTCCCAGAGTCGGGGGAAAAGACGGGGGAAAAGGGAAAAATGCCAAAATGCCTGAAGCCAGTGTCAATCCCCACATCGTGATGGTGTGGGGTCCATGTCACTGCGGGTGTTGGTCAACTTTTTCTAAGGGCAGGTAATGCAGCTAGCATCAGGAATTTTGGAGCACTTCAGCTTTTGGCTAAATGCTTTTGGAGATGAAGATTTCATTTTTCACACGACCTGGCACCTGCTCACATCCCAAAACAGGGAAAATTTTTTTATGCCTGGTTTACTGTGCTAAAAGGGCCCTCCCAACTCTCCTAAAAATCTTGGGATTTGTAAGAAAAGTGAGAGACGCAAAGACCCAACACTCTGGAAATTTAAAGGCCGCATCGAAGCACCCGGGGGCCTCCAAACACCTCAGCATCCCAACTGATGCCTCCATCCCACGCCGCATTGAAGCATCATTTTCGCAAAAGGGTTTCCCGCCAATATTGGTGCATAACTGAACTTTTTTTGTGGGTTTTTTTTTTTTTTGTTTTAAAAACTTTTTTTTTTATTGGACGGGGGAAAATATGCTAATTTTTTTGGGCAGGTTTTTGGGTTTTTTTGGCATATGCCAAAACTCATATTAAAAAAAAATAAAAGACCTGAAAAATTTCGTTGGTGTGTAATGAATCAAAATATAGAAAGTTTAATTTTAAACATTAATTATGGAAAATAATGAAATTTAGCATATATGCTAATTTTTTTAGAAAGGGACCTGTTTATATGCTAGACCGCTCTATAGGTATTTACAACAAACATACATCATTTTATTCCCTGGAATTTTTAGGGAAACCCGGGGGGAAAATTTAATATATATGGCTTTTCCCTCATAATGTAAATTTTCAACAATCATACATCCTAGTTTCTCTTTGATCAGCACCCCGGGGAAAAATTTTTTAAATATAAAAAATTTTTCCCTCTTAGTGGAAAGAAAAATCATACATCAGTATAATTTTCTTAGATCAGCAACCCGGGGGGTACTTTTAAATTTTATTCTGCCCCTCTATATGTTTTACAAAAATCATACCAAAAAATAATTTTCTGAAATCACACCCGGGGGTATTTTAAGTTATATGTTTAGGCCCCCATATGTATTATCCCAAAATCATACATCATAGTATTCTCTTAGAATTTACCCGGGGGTACTTTAAAAATTAAATTCCCAACCGCTCTTATTTTATTAAACAGGACACCAAAAAATCATAGTATTTCTGTAGTCAGCACCCGGGGGTACGTAAATAAAATTTTAGTCCCCTCTATAGTTATTATACAGGGGGGGTCCTACAACATATTAATTTTTCTTTAATCACACCCGGGGGGCTTGGGGAAATTTTATTGTCTCCGCTCTTTGTAAATTTTAAAAAACAAACATACAACTAGTATTCTCTTAGATTTACACCCGGGGGGTAAATTTGGGGGGGTATATATGCTTTCCCCTAAAAGTTAATTTTAAGACAATCATACATCATTGTAAACCCCTTAAACAGCACCCGGGGGTACTTGTAAGTAATATGTCTAGTCCGCTCTATAGTGTACTTATACAGAAATCATACATCAGTAGTATTCTCTGTAGATCAGCACCCGGGGGGTACTTGTAAGTATATATGTCTGACCGCTCTATAGTGTATTATACAGACAATCATACATCAGTAGTATTTTCTGTAATCAGCACCCGGGGGATACTTGTAAATAATATAAAGTCAGTCCGCTCTATAGTTTTACTTATACAGACAATCATACATCAGTAGTATTCTCTGTAGATCAGCAAACCCGGGGGATACTTTTAAGTATATAGTCAAATCCGCTCTATAGTGTATTTACAACAATCACCAGTAGAAAAATCTGTAAAACGCACCCCGGGGGTACTTGAAGTTATATTTAGTCCCTCTATAGTGATTTAAGAAATCATACATCTATATTCTCTGTAGATCACACCCGGGGGGTATTGTAAATTTAAAAAGTTGCCCTCTAATTATTAACCGACAATCTACTCAGTAGATTCTCTGAGATCCACCCGGGGGTATTGTAAGTATATATGCTAGTCCCTCAAGTGTTTATACAGACAAACTAAAACAGTAGTATTCTCTTGATCAGCACCCGGGGATACTTTTAAAATATAAGCATTCCCCTCTTAGTGTATTAACGAAATATACACAGTATATTTCTTAGTCACACCCGGGGATACTTGTAAGTATATAGTCTACCCTCTTGGTTTTTTTAAAAGACAATCATACTCAGTAGTATTCTCTGTAGCAGCACCCCGGGGGGTACTTGTAGTAAATATGCTAGCCTCTAAGGAAATATACAGACAACATAATCGTAGTATTCTCTGAAAATCAGCACCCCGGGGGGTACTTTTAAGATATATGTTAAACCCCTCTATTTATTATACAACAATCAAACTCAGTAGTATTCTCGTAAACACACCCGGGGGGTACTTGTAAGTATTATTCTAGCCGTCTATAGTGTACTTATAAGACAAAACATACATCAAGTATTTCTGTAGATCAGCACCCGGGGGGATTTTTAATATATATTCAGCCCCCCTTAAGTGTATTATACAACAATCATAATCATATATTCTCTTAGACACACCCGGGGGGACTTTAAGTATAATGTTTTCCGCTCATTGTATTATACAGACAATTTAAAATCAGAGTATCTCTGTAAATCAGACCCGGGGGTCTTGAAGTATAAATTTTTAGTCCCCTATAGTTATTTTACAAAATCCAAAACATAGTATTCTGTAGCGCACCCGGGGATACTGTAAGTATATGTCTACCTCTATAGTGTATTATACAGACAATCATCACATAGTTTCTCTGTAATCAGCACCCGGGGGATATTTTTTAATATAAGCTACCGCTCTATAGTTACTTTAAAAACAATCTACATCATAGTATTCTTGAGATCACACCCGGGGATATTTTTAAGTATATATTTAGTCCCCTAAGTGTATTATCAACAATCATACACATAGTATTTTTCTGTAGATCAGCACCCGGGGGGTACTTGTAATTATATGTTAAACCCGCTCTATAGTTATTTTTACAGCAATCATACATCTAGTATTCTCTGTGTCAGCCCCGGGGGGAAATTGTAAGTATATATGCTTCCGCTCTATATGTTTATACAGACAATCAACATCGTATATTTTCTGTAGATCAGCCCCGGGGATACTTTTTAAGTATATATTCTAGCCCCTTATAGTGTATTATACGACAAACTACATCAGTAGTTTCTCTGTAGATCACACCGGGGATACTTGTAAGTTTTTGTTAGCCTTTAGTGTTTTTAAAAAATCATAATCTTTGTATTCCCGTGTCAGCACCCGGGGGATCTTGTAAGTATATATTCTCCCCTTAGTGTATTTTAACAGACAAACATAATCGTAGGTTTTTTGTAGATCAGCACCCCCGGGGTTTTTGAAAATTTAATGTTTGCCCCTCATGTGTAATACAGAAAACATACATCAGTAGATTCTCTGTTCACACGGGGGTACTTGTAAGTATATATGTCTAGCCGCTCTATAGGATTATACAGACAATCATACATCAGTATTTTTCTCTGTAAACAACCCCGGGGGGTACTTGTAAATATTAGTTTTTCCGTTATAGTTATTTACAGAATCATACCAGTGTTTCTTGTAGATCGCACCGGGGGGGGGTTTCTTTAAGTAATTGTCTAGCCGCTTTTGTGTATTATTCGACAATCATACACTTTGTTTCTTTGTAGATCAGACCCGGGGGTTTTAAGTATATATGTCTAGCCGCTCTATAGGACTTTTAAGCAATTTTAAAACAGTTTAAATTTTCGTAGAT
>JARQOD010013644.1:0-14546 GCA_033576555.1 Oophaga sylvatica
TTCATTATTAAAAATGTACAGCAAAATGGTACTAGCTTCAAATAGAAATTATGTTTTAAAAAAACATTCAAAGGAAAACTAAAAATATATAGATCCAGACATTTCGATTGACATTTGCAGAGTGTCAAACACTCATAAAATTGCATGCATGTGGCCGAAATAGCTCAGTTGGGAGAGCGTTAGACTGAAGATCTAAAGGTCACTGGTTCGATCACGGGTTTCGGCAGCATCGGCTATTGTCACTGCTCACATTTTAAGAAAATAAGCAAAGCCCATTGACTGATTATTTAAAGAAAATGTAAAAGGACTAAAAATCTTAACTATCTACTTAATATAAAATGGTAAAAACTTGAGAAAAGGGAGCTTTTCATTTTGGGCAAGTTAACATTTTTTAGTATTTTTTCATCTATTTTGTTTATTTCAGTTTCATTTAGCTGCAAGAGAATTTAAAGGGAACCTGATAGCTGACACAGGCAGCATGTATCAGACACTAGCTGAATGATTTTAGCCATATATGTTTGACTGTGAAAAGCTGTGGCATTACTGAGACAAATATCCTAAAAAAATATGCTGGGGACAAAGCTTTTTTGGGAAATTAGTGGAAAAGTTAAAAAACACAATCCCTCACTCAGGCCCTTCATCTTTCATTTAAAATATAGGAGGTTTCTACTTTAATGGTAAGACAAAGCATCTACCGTGTTTCCCCGATAGTAAGACACCCCCGAATGTAAGACGTATCGGGAGTTTCAGAGGGGTCGGCTAATATAAGCCGTACCCCGAAAGTAAGACATATGTCTTACTTTCGGGGAAACACGGGGGTATTGCCGCCTCCCTCTCATCTAGCTGCGCGCCGCTTCCTGCCCACGTCCGCACCGTCCCCCTCTCCATACGTCACCGCGTCTGCCATCTACCACCAGAAAAACTCACTTGAGTTTTTCTGCAGCCGCCTTCCGCCACGGGCTCCGGCTCCCTGCAGCCGCTGGTCCCGCCGTCCTCCGTCGCCCGCAGTCCCAGGCTGAAGTTCTCGCGCGCTCTATTTAAATTTCTTCTTCGGTCCCGAAACGTCATCACGTTGGTCACTCACGTGACTGGAGGCTGGAGAGAACTGTCTATCACTGCGGCCTCCGGTCACGTGAGTGACCAACGTGATGACGTTTCGGGACCGAAGAAGAAATTTAAATAGAGTGCGCGAGAACTTCAGCCCGGGACTGCGGGCGAACGGAGCGACGGAGGACGGCGGGACCAGCGGCTGCAGGGAGCCGGAGCCCGTGACGGAAGGCGGCTGCAGAAAAACTCAGGTGAGTTTTTCTGGTGGTAGATTCCCTACACAGTATTAATCATACATCAGTAAAACATATACACTGGCATACTGGGGTATCATCTGCTGTATGTAACCCAGTGGGTATCAGCAGGTGTCACACTGGATTAAATACAGCAGGTGGTACTGTATCACACTGGGTTGATACAGGTAATTTTTTTTCAATATAAGACATACCCCGAAAGTAAGACATAGTGGTGCTTTTGGGGATAAAAAGAAAGTAAGACACTGTCTTACTTTCGGGGAAACACGGTACATGTTTGGCATGGCTCCAGTGAGAGAGCCCACTTAAAAACATATGGGGTGCTTGTCTCCATACGTAGAAGCTTTTCACTAAACTGGAATATTTGCAATTCTGGATTTTTTTCTACTCATTCACAAAGAGTTAATGCTTTCATTATTAAAAATGTACAGCAAAATGGTACTAGCTTCAAATAGAAATTATGTTTTAAAAAAACATTCAAAGGAAAACTAAAAATATATAGATCCAGACATTTCGATTGACATTTGCAGAGTGTCAAACACTCATAAAATTGCATGCATATGGCCGAAATAGCTCAGTTGGGAGAGCGTTAGACTGAAGATCTAAAGGTCCCTCGTTCACTCCCGTGTTTTGGCAACATCTGCTATTTTTACCGCTCACATTTTAAGAAAATAAACAAAGCCCATTGACTGATTATTTAAAGAAAATGTAAAAGGACTAAAATCTTAACTATCTACATAATATAAAATGGTAACAACTTGAGAAAAGGGAGCTTTTCCTTTTGGGCAAGTTAACATTTTTTAGTATTTTTTCATCTATTTTGTTTATTTCAGTTTCATTTAGCTGTAAGAGAATTTAAAGGGAACCTAATAGCTGATACAGGCAGCATGTATCAGACACTAGCTGAATGATTTTAGCCATATATGTTTGACTGTGAAAAGCTGCGGCATTACTGAGACAAATATCCTAAAAAAATATGCTGGGGACAAAGCTTTTTGGGAAATTAGTGGAAAAGTTAAAAAACACAATCTGTTATGTTTCGGTAGCTGAGGAGTGCAGGTAAAAAAAGGCAATACACCAGAGCAGTTGGAATCTATGGGATTGCAGTACCCTGACTAACCACCACAACTAGAGGCAGCCGTGGAGCGTTCCTACGTTGGTCCTAGACGCCTCGTCACAGCCTGAGAAACTAACTACACCTAAAGATAGAAATAGGAAAGCTATCTGCCCCGGAGCAGAACCCCAAAGATAATAGAAAGCCCCCAAACATGTAATGGCAGTTAGACAAGAGGAAATACTGACACAGAAAGAAAATAGAATGAGCAAACGCTGGGGCCCAAACTATCTAAATAGAAAAGGACAGGAAGGGTACTTACTGCAATCCCAGAAAACCCTGAAAAACACCAACTCTACTAATTTCAAAATCACCTGAGATCACACGACCTCTACCACCTAAATTAGCTCTCTGGTGTAACAAAATCAAAACAGCAGCCACTGAAAAAACTGGAAAAAGCAAAAGAACAAAACTCAGTGGCTGAACTAAACTGAGAAGGCAGAAGCCCCCGGAGGGGACCCAGAAGGCCCCCAAAGAAGTGCAGGACAAAATGCAAAAATATAGCAACAACACAAAAGAAGAAAAATTCTTATCTGGTAGCAGGAGATGCAGACAGACACAGCAAGCTACAAGGGAAACTGGAATGAAGGATTCAGACCAGAACAATTGATCACCGGCAACCCTGATGGGAAAATGACTCCCTTATATAAGACCAGTCAGTAACACCTGATTCCCAGTCCTCACACTCTTCACTAGTACCGCTTGTAACCACCAGAGGGAGCCTCTGCTCAGAACTCATCTCAAACCCATTCACAACAGTACCCCCCCCCTTGAGGAGGGGTCACCGAACCCTCATTTGAGCAACCAGGTCGGTCAGGATGAGTTCTATGATACGCACGGATAAGTCTCCTAGCATGGATGTCCGAAGCAAACACCCAAGAATTGTCTTCCTGACCATAACCTCTCCATTTAACCAAATACTGGAGTCTTCGTCTAGAAAAACGAGAATCCAATATTTTCTCAACCACATACTCCAGATTGCCCTCAACCAAAACAGGGTCAGGAGGCACAGTAGCAGGAACCACTGGCTCAACAAACCTCTTCAACAAGGACTTGTGGAACACGTTATGGATCTTAAATGTCCCTGGAAGAAGCAAACGAAAAGAAACAGGATTAATAATCTCCATGATCTTATAAGGTCCAATGAACCTAGGCTTAAATTTAGGAGATGCTACTCTCATAGGAATATTCTTTGAGGACAACCAGACCAAGTCCCCCACTTTAAACCGAGGACCATCAGTCCTATGCCGGTTAGCAAACCGCTGGGCCTTCTCCTGAGAGAGGGACAACCTCTCCACTTCCTGGTCCCAAATCTGTTGCATACGCTCAACAACAGAGTCAACACCTGGACAGACAGAAGCTTCCGTCTGTCCTGAAGAAAATCGAGGGTGAAAACCAGAATTACAGAAAAACGGAGACATCAAAGTGGCAGAGCTAGCCCTATTATTAAGAGCAAACTCAGCCAAAGGCAAAAAAGAGACCCAGTCATCCTGATCAGCAGACACAAAGCATCTTAGATAAGTCTCTAATGTTTTGTTTGTTCTCTCAGTTTGACCATTGGTCTGAGGATGAAATGCCGAGGAGAAAGACAATTGAACACCCAGTTTAGAACAAAAAGTCCTCCAAAATCTGGAAACAAACTGGACTCCTCTGTCAGACACAATGTTCTCAGGAATGCCGTGTAAACGAACCACGTGCTAAAGAAACAACGGCACCAATTCAGAGGAGGAAGGCAACTTAGGTAATGGCACAAGATGTATCATTTTGGAAAACCTATCACAAATTACCCAGATGGTGGTCATTCTCTGAGAAACAGGAAGATCGGAAATGAAATCCATAGAGATATGGGTCCATGGTCTCTTGGGCACAGGCAATGGTATCAACAAACCACTAGAGCGAGAGCAAGGCTTGGAGCGAGAGCAAGTCCCGCAGGACTGCACAAATTCCCTGACATCGCGAGACAAGGTAGGCCACCAAAAGGACCGACTAACCAAGTCTCTGGTACCAAAAATTCCGGGATGCCCAGCCAATGCGGAACAATGAATCTCAGACATCACACTCTTTTTCCATTGGTCCGGGACAAACAATTTTCCAACAGGGCAGCGCTCGGGCCTATCCTCCTGACACCCCTCCAGAGCAAGTCTCAAATTGGGCGAGATGGCGGAAAGAACTACACCCTCTTTCAAAATAACAGAAGGATCAGATAACTCAGGAGAGTCCGCAAGGAAACTCCTCGAGAGAGCATCCGCCTTAACATTCTTAGTGCCAGGAAGAAAGGAAACCACAAAATTAAAACGTGTGAAAAACAAGGCCCACCTGGCCTGTCTAGGATTGAGTCACTTGGCAGATTCCAGATAGACCAGATTCTTATGGTCCGTAAGGACCACCACCTGATGTTTGGCTCCCTCCAGCCAATGTCTCCACTCTTCAAAAGCCCACTTCATGGCCAATAACTCCCGATTACCCACGTCATAATTACGTTCAGTAGGAGAAAATTTTCGAGAGAAAAAGGCACAAGGGTTACTTTTAGAGGTCTCTGGATCTTTTTGGGACAAAACGGCACCTGCCCCAATTTCAGAGGCATCAACCTCCACCTGAAATGGCAGAGAAACATCAGGCTGCCGTAGAACAGGAGCAGAAGTGAATCTCTGCTTAAGTTCCTGAAATGCAGAGACTGCCTCAGGAGGCCAATTCACCACATCAGAACCCTTTCTGGTCAAATCAGTTAATGGTTTAACAATAACCGAGAAATTACCAATAAATTTACGATAAAAATTGGCAAAACCCAAAAATCTCTGAAGAGCCTTTAATGAAGTAGGTTGGACCCAATCACAGATGGCCTGAACCTTGACCGGGTCCATTTCAATAACAGATGGGGACAAAATGAATCCCAGAAATGAGATCTTCTGTACGCCAAAAAGACACTTTGATCCCTTCACATACAGAGCATTATCCTCAAAATCTGGAACACAGTCCGAACATGTTTCACATGAGAGTCCCAGTCATTAGAAAAAATCAAGATATCATCCAAATAAACAATCAGAAATTTGTCCACAAAATCCCTGAAAATGTCATTCATGAAGGACTGGAAGACGGAAGGGGCATTAGTGAGCCCAAAGGGCATCACTAGGTACTCAAAATGCCCTTCAGGGGTATTGAATGCCGTCTTCCATTCATCCCCGTGCTTAATGCGAATAAGGTTATACGCCCCCCTGAGGTCAAGCTTGGTAAACCAAGTAGCGTTTTTCACCCTGGAAAACAGGTCAGAAATCAAGGGTAACGGGTATTGATATTTCACAGTAATATTGTTCAAGAGACGATAATCAATACACGGCCTTAATGAACCATCTTTTTTGGCCACAAAGAAAAAACCGGCACCTAAGGGTGAAGAGGATGGTCTGATATGACCCTTCTCCAATGATTCCTTGATATAAGACCGCATAGCGTCATGTTCAGGTACAGACAAGTTAAAAAGGCGACCTTTAGGGAATTTACTACCCGGCACTAATTCAATAGCGCAGTCATAGCTCCTATGGGGAGGTAAGGATGCAGATTTACTTTCGCTAAACACATCAGAAAAATCAAACAAAAAGTCAGGAACATCCTGAGCTTGGGGGGAGGCAGAAAAAACAGGAGTGTTGGTATTAACACATTGGCAGCCCCAACTGGTTACAGACACAGATTTCCAATCCAAAACAGGATTATGAGACTGTAACCAAGGGAAACCCAGCACGATAATGTCATGCAGATTATATAGAACCAAAAATTTGCAGCACTCCTGGTGATCAGGTTCAACCCTCATTATCACCTGAGTAGAAAACTGGGGTTTATTCTCAGCCAAAGGGGTAGAATCGATCCCCAGTAGGGGAATAGACTTCTGTAGGGGTATCAAGGGAAACCCACAACGTTTAGCAAAATCATAATCCATCAGGTTAATAGCTGCTCCAGAATCAACGAAAGCCTGAGCAGAAAATGAGGACAGAGAGCATATCAGAGTGACAGTTAATAAAAACTTAGTCTGAACACTACCCAAGACAACTGAGCGTGCAAAACGTCTTCCCCGCTTAGGGCAGACTGAAATAGCATGAGAGGCATCACCACAGTAGAAATATAACCTATTGCGCTTTCGAAACTCATGACGCTGTGCCCCAGACACCACTCCATCACACTGCATGGGCTCAGAAGCTGGCTCACAAGGCAACACCACTCCACGCATACTTCTCCGCTCACGCAAACGTCTGTCAATTTGAATCGCTAATGACATAGAATCATTGAGACCAGAGGGGACAGGGAATCCCACCATAACATCCTTTACATTATCCGACAGACCCTTCCGGAAAAGGGCTGCCAAAGCGTCGTCATTCCATTTGGTCAGGACTGCCCACCTACGGAATCTCTGACAGTATAACTCAGCGTCATCAAGCCCCTGATTTAATGCCAACAAGGCTTTTTCAGCTTGATCAGTGACATTAGGCTCATCGTACAATAACCCCAAAGCCTGAAAAAACGCATCAACATCACTCAAAACAGGATCCCCAGGTATCAGGGAAAAAGCCCAATCCTGAGGATCGCCGCGCAGGAGAGAGATGATAATTTGAACCTGCTGCGCTGCGTTTCCTGAGGACTTAGATTTTAAGGCAAAAAACAATTTACAATTATTTTTGAAATTCTGAAACTTAGCTCGATCCCCTAAAAACAAATCTGGCATGGGGATCCTAGGTTCCACAACAGGTAACCCAGCAAGATAGATAGCAATACTCCAAACCTCAGTGGCAAGCTGACCCACACGGCCAGACAACTGTGCAAACTCCATTGGGAGAAAAGATCCTCCCCAGCACCCAGAGATACAGAGGGGAAAAAAAAAAAATGCAACAAACAGAAAAATATCTCTGACAACTTTTTTCTATCACAATATTTTTTCCCTTCTGTGAGTACCATACAATTTTCAATTTTTAGGCCGGTGATACTGTTATGTTTCGGTATCTGAGGAGTGCAGGTAAAAAAAGGCAATACACCAGAGCAGTTGGAATCTATGGGATTGCAGTACCCTGACTAACCACCACAACTAGAGGCAGCCGTGGAGCGTTCCTACGTTGGTCCTAGACGCCTCGTCACAGCCTGAGAAACTAACTACACCTAAAGATAGAAATAGGAAAGCTATCTGCCCCGGAGCAGAACCCCAAAGATAATAGAAAGCCCCCAAACATGTAATGGCGGTTAGACAAGAGGAAATACTGACACAGAAAGAAAATAGAATGAGCAAACGCTGGGGCCCAAACTATCTAAATAGAAAAGGACAGGAAGGGTACTTACTGCAATCCCAGAAAACCCTGAAAAACACCAACTCTACTAATTTCAAAATCACCTGAGATCACACGACCTCTACCACCTAAATTAGCTCTCTGGTGTAACAAAATCAAAACAGCAGCCACTGAAAAAACTGGAAAAAGCAAAAGAACAAAACTCAGTGGCTGAACTAAACTGAGAAGGCAGAAGCCCCGGAGGGGACCCAGAAGGCCCCCAAAGAAGTGCAGGACAAAATGCAAAAATATAGCAACAACACAAAAGAAGAAAAATTCTTATCTGGTAGCAGGAGATGCAGACACGACACAGCAGGCTACAAGGGAAACTGGAATGAAGGATTCAGACCAGAACAATTGATCACCGGCAACCCTGATGGGAAAATGACTCCCTTATATAAGACCAGTCAGTAACACCTGATTTCCAGTCCTCACAATCTTCACTAGTACCGCTTGTAACCACCAGAGGGAGCCTCTGCTCAGAACTCATCTCAAACCCATTCACAACAACAATCCCTCACTCAGGCCCTTCATCTTTCATTTAAAATATAGGAGGTTTCTACTTTAATGGTAAGACAAAGCATCTACATGTTTGGCATGGCTCCAGTGAGAGAGCACACTTAAAAACATATGGGGTGCTTGTCTCCATACTTGAAGCTTTTCACTAAACTGGAATATTTGCAATTCTGGATTTTGTAGAGTGAAAACACATGCAGGGCGAAAATAGTAAATCTGAAATTCGGGGTCAATGGGGAGGGACTATTTCACCTCTTTGTGTTCTCTTTTCCTAGTAGGGCAGAGAGTTCACCTCCTATGGTGCTTTCCTGAAAAATTTCTATAAACTGAGTTGCTGGTAAGTCTAATTTCATATTTTTTTACCTCGTTCATCAACAGACCATAACGATAATTAATAAAGAAAAGCTTAAAAAGTAGGTAGTCATAGTTTAAAAAGTAACATAATGCATGCAAATTGTGTTTTATGTTCCAAAATCACCTGTCCCACAAAAACAGAGTCACAATTAACCTGGTAAATTGAGTCAAATTGAAAATGTAAAAAATCAAGGCCAAAATTGCTGATTTTTTTCTACTCATTCACAAAGAGTTAATGCTTTCATTATTAAAAATGTACAGCAAAATGGTACTAGCTTCAAATAGAAATTATGTTTTAAAAAAACATTCAAAGGAAAACTAAAAATATATAGATCTAGACATTTCGATTGACATTTGCAGAGTGTCAAACACTCATAAAATTGCATGCATATGGCCAAAATAGCTCAGTTGGGAGAGCGTTAGACTGAAGATCTAAATGGTCCCTCGTTCACTCCCGTGTTTTGGCAACATCTGCTATTTTCACCGCTCATATTTTAAGAAAATAAACAAAGCCCATTGACTGATTATTTAAAGAAAATGTAAAAGGACTAAAAATCTTAACTATCTACATAATATAAAATGGTAAAAACTTGAGAAAAGGGAGCTTTTCCTTTTGGGCAAGTTAACATTTTTTAGTATTTTTTCATCTATTTTGTTTATTTCAGTTTCATTTAGCTGTAAGAGATTTAAAGGGAACCTGATAGCTGACACAGGCAGCATGTATCAGACACTAGCTGAATGATTTTAGCCATATATGTTTGACTGTGAAAAGCTGTGGCATTACTGAGACAAATATCCTAAAAAAATATGCTGGGGACAAAGCTTTTTTTTTTTTTTTTTTTTTTTTTTTTTTTTTTTTTTTTTTTTTTTTTTTTTTTTTTTTTTTTTAAAAAAAAAAAAAAAAAAAAAAAAAAAAAAAAAAAAAAAAAAAAAAAAAAAAAAAAAAAAAAAAAAGTGAAAACACATGCAGGGCGAAAATAGTAAATCTGAAATTCGGGGTCAATGGGGAGGGACTATTTCACCTCTTTGTGTTCTCTTTTCCTAGTAGGGCAGAGAGTTCACCTCCTATGGTGCTTTCCTGAAAAATTTCTATAAACTGAGTTGCTGGTAAGTCTAATTTCATATTTTTTTACCTCGTTCATCAACAGACCATAACGATAATTAATAAAGAAAAGCTTAAAAAGTAGGTAGTCATAGTTTAAAAAGTAACATAATGCATGCAAATTGTGTTTTATGTTCCAAAATCACCTGTCCCACAAAAACAGAGTCACAATTAACCTGGTAAATGGAGTCAAATTGAAAATGTAAAAAATCAAGGCCAAAATTGCTGATTTTTTTCTACTCATTCACAAAGAGTTAATGCTTTCATTATTAAAAATGTACAGCAAAATGGTACTAGCTTCAAATAGAAATTATGTTTTAAAAAAACATTCAAAGGAAAACTAAAAATATATAGATCTAGACATTTCGATTGACATTTGCAGAGTGTCAAACACTCATAAAATTGCATGCATATGGCCAAAATAGCTCAGTTGGGAGAGCGTTAGACTGAAGATCTAAAGGTCCCTCGTTCACTCCCGTGTTTGGCAACATCTGCTATTTTCACCGCTCATATTTTAAGAAAATAAACAAAGCCCATTGACTGATTATTTAAAGAAAATGTAAAAGGACTAAAATCTTAACTATCTACATAATATAAAATGGTAAAAACTTGAGAAAAGGGAGCTTTTCCTTTTGGGCAAGTTAACATTTTTTAGTATTTTTTCATCTATTTTGTTTATTTCAGTTTCATTTAGCTGTAAGAGGATTTAAAGGGAACCTGATAGCTGACACAGGCAGCATGTATCAGACACTAGCTGAATGATTTTAGCCATATATGTTTGACTGTGAAAAGCTGTGGCATTACTGAGACAAATATCCTAAAAAAATATGCTGGGGACAAAGCTTTTTGGGAAATTAGTGGAAAAGTTAAAAAACACAATCCCTCACTCAGGCCCTTCATCTTTCATTTAAAATATAGGAGGTTTCTACTTTAATGGTAAGACAAAGCATCTACATGTTTGGCATGGCTCCAGTGAGAGAGCACACTTAAAAACATATGGGGTGCTTGTCTCCATACGTTGAAGCTTTTCACTAAACTGGAATATTTGCAATTCTGGATTTTGTAGAGTGAAAACACATGCAGGGCGAAAATAGTAAATCTGAAATTCGGGGTCAATGGGGAGGGACTATTTCACCTCTTTGTGTTCTCTTTTCCTAGTAGGGCAGAGAGTTCACCTCCTATGGTGCTTTCCTGAAAAATTTCTATAAACTGAGTTGCTGGTAAGTCTAATTTCATATTTTTTTACCTCGTTCATCAACAGACCATAACGATAATTAATAAAGAAAAGCTTAAAAAGTAGGTAGTCATAGTTTAAAAAGTAACATAATGCATGCAAATTGTGTTTTATGTTCCAAAATCACCTGTCCCACAAAAACAGAGTCACAATTAACCTGGTAAATTGGAGTCAAATTGAAAATGTAAAAAATCAAGGCCAAAATTGCTGATTTTTTTCTACTCATTCACAAAGAGTTAATGCTTTCATTATTAAAAATGTACAGCAAAATGGTACTAGCTTCAAATAGAAATTATGTTTTAAAAAAACATTCAAAGGAAAACTAAAAATATATAGATCTAGACATTTCGATTGACATTTGCAGAGTGTCAAACACTCATAAAATTGCATGCATATGGCCAAAATAGCTCAGTTGGGAGAGCGTTAGACTGAAGATCTAAAGGTCCCTCGTTCACTTCCCGTGTTTGGCAACATCTGCTATTTTCACCGCTCATATTTTAAGAAAATAAACAAAGCCCATTGACTGATTATTTAAAGAAAATGTAAAAGGACTAAAATCTTAACTATCTACATAATATAAAATGGTAAAAACTTGAGAAAAGGGAGCTTTTCCTTTTGGGCAAGTTAACATTTTTAGTATTTTTTCATCTATTTTGTTTATTTCAGTTTCATTTAGCTGTAAGAGGATTTAAAGGGAACCTGATAGCTGACACAGGCAGCATGTATCAGACACTAACTGAATGATTTTAGCCATATATGTTTGACTGTGAAAAGCTGTGGCATTACTGAGACAAATATCCTAAAAAAATATGCTGGGGACAAAGCTTTTTGGGAAATTAGTGGAAAAGTTAAAAAACACAATCCTCACTCAGGCCCTTCATCTTTCATTTAAAATATAGGAGGTTTCTACTTTAATGGTAAGACAAAGCATCTACATGTTTGGCATGCTCCAGTGAGAGAGCACACTTAAAAACATATGGGGTGCTTGTCTCCATACGTTAGAGCTTTTCACTAAACTGGAATATTTGCAATTCTGGATTTTGTAGAGTGAAAACACATGCAGGGCGAAAATAGTAAATCTGAAATTCGGGGTCAATGGGGAGGGACTATTTCACCTCTTTGTGTTCTCTTTTCCTAGTAGGGCAGAGAGTTCACCTCCTATGGTGCTTTCCTGAAAAATTTCTATAAACTGAGTTGCTGGTAAGTCTAATTTCATATTTTTTTACCTCGTTCATCAACAGACCATAACGATAATTAATAAAGAAAAGCTTAAAAAGTAGGTAGTCATAGTTTAAAAAGTAACATAATGCATGCAAATTGTGTTTTATGTTCCAAATCACCTGTCCCACAAAACAGAGTCACAATTAACCTGGTAAATGGAGTCAAATTGAAAATTAAAAAATCAAGGCCAAAATTGCTGATTTTTTTCTACTCATTCACAAAGAGTTAATGCTTTCATTATTAAAAATGTACAGCAAAATTGTACTAGCTTCAAAAGAAATTATGTTTTAAAAAAACATTCAAAGGAAAACTAAAAATATATAGATCCAGACATTTCGATTGACATTTGCAGAGTGTCAAACACTCATAAAATTGCATGCAGATGGCCGAAAATAGCTCAGTTGGGAGAGCGTTAGACTGAAGATCTAAATGTCCTCGTTCACTCCCGTGTTTGGCAACATCTGCTATTTTCACCGCTCATATTTAAGAAAATAAACAAAGCCCATTGACTGATTATTTAAAGAAAATGTAAAAGGACTAAAATCTTAACTATCTACTTAATATAAAATGGTAAAAACTTGAGAAAAGGGAGCTTTTCCTTTTGGGCAAGTTAACATTTTTTAGTATTTTTCATCTATTTTGTTTATTTCAGTTTCATTTAGCTGTAAAGAGAATTTAAAGGGAACCTGATAGCTGACACAGGCAGCATGTATCAGACACTACTGAATGATTTCACCATATATGTTTGACTGTGAAAAGCTGTGGCATTACTGAGACAAATATCCTAAAAAAATATGCTGGGGACAAAACTTTTGGGAAATTAGTGGAAAAGTTAAAAAACACAATCCCTCACTCAGGCCCTTCATTTTTCATTTAAAATATAGGAGGTTTCTACTTTAATGGTAAGACAAAGCATCTACATGTTTGGCATGGCTCCAGTGAGAGAGCCCACTTAAAAACGTATGGGGTGCTTGTCTCCATATGCTTGAAGCTTTTCACTAAACTGGAATATTTGCAATTCTGGATTTTGTAGAGTGAAAACACATGCAGGGTGAAAATAGTAAATCTGAAATTCGGGGTCAATGGGGAGGGACTATTTCACCTCTTTGTGTTCTCTTTTCCTAGTAGGGCAGAGAGTTCACCTCCTATGGGGCTTTCCTGAAAAATTTCTATAAACTGAGTTGCTGGTAAGTCTAATTTCATATTTTTTTACCTCGTTCATCAACAGACCATAACGATAATTAATAAAGAAAAGCTGAAAAAGTAGGTAGTCATAGTTTAAAAAGTAACATTAATGCATGCAAATTGTGTTTTATGTTCCAAAATCACCTGTCCCACAAAAACAGAGTCACAATTAACCTGGTAAATGGAGTCAAATTGAAAATGTAAAAAATCAAGGCCAAAATTGCTGATTTTTTTCTACTCATTCACAAAGAGTTAATGCTTTCATTATTAAAAATGTACAGCAAAATGGTACTAGCTTCAAATAGAAATTATGTTTTAAAAAAACATTCAAAGGAAAACTAAAAATATATAGATCAGACATTTCGATTGACATTTGCAGAGTGTCAAACACTCATAAATTGCATGCATATGGCCAAAATAGCTCAGTTGGGAGAGCGTTAGACTGAAGATCTAAAGGTCCCTCGTTCATCCCGTGTTTGGCAACATCTGCTATTTTCACGCTCATATTTTAAGAAAATAAACAAAGCCCATTGACTGATTATTTAAAGAAAATGTAAAAGGACTAAAATCTTAACTATCTACATAATATAAAATGGTAAAAACTTGAGAAAAGGGAGCTTTTCCTTTTGGGCAAGTTAACATTTTTTAGTATTTTTTCATCTATTTTGTTTATTTCAGTTTCATTTAGCTGTAAGAGGATTTAAAGGGAACCTGATAGCTGACACAGGCAGCATGTATCAGACACTAGCTGAATGATTTCACCATATATGTTTGACTGTGAAAAGCTGTGGCATTACTGAGACAAATATCCTAAAAAAATATGCTGGGGACAAAGCTTTTTGGGAAATTAGTGGAAAAGTTAAAAAACACAATCACTCACTCAGGCCCTTCATCTTTCATTTAAAATATAGGAGGTTTCTACTTTAATGGTAAGACAAAGCATCTACATGTTTGGCATTGCTCCAGTGAGAGAGCCCACTTAAAAACGTATGGGGTGCTTGTCTCCATACGCAGAAGCTTTTCACTAAACTGGAATATTTGCAATTCTGGATTTTGTAGAGTGAAAACACATGCAGGGTGAAAATAGTAAATCTGAAATTCGGGGTCAATGGGGAGGGACTATTTCACCTCTTTGTGTTCTCTTTTCCTAGTAGGGCAGAGAGTTCACCTCCTATGGTGCTTTCCTGAAAAATTTCTATAAACTGAGTTGCTGGTAAGT